>JAHBCN010004195.1:0-66393 GCA_019359885.1 Listronotus oregonensis | reverse complement strand
TATATATATATATATATATATATATATATATATATATATATATATATATATATATATATATATATATATATATAATATATATATATATATATATATATATATATATATATATATATATATATATATATACACGAAGTATATTAACAGTTCATAGTTTACATTCTCCCATTGCCTTAACAGTTATATACTCAGGTACATTGTCCTAATAAAATAACATTTTTTTCTTGTGTTAATGACCTTTTTTCCCGATTTTTTTTTATTACGTTAAACCAAGAGATTAAACACTAGTTTTCACCCTTTATGGTTTTGCCCGTCTCAATGTTTTCAACGAGCAAAGTACTTTTGCATCCCAAAAAAAGGTGCAATAACCTTACCAGATAAACCAACACTTTCTTTTCTGAATCTGTATGGCTATGAATTCAAGTTTTATACATCATTCTTATTTCTAGTAAAACCTTTCGAACATTAATCTAAAATTTTTAAAGAAACTAGTTTTGGATCATCCGTCAAAAATCGCGGCATTTATCCTAATTCTTCGTGCAACATACTACACTTCCTTTTAAAGATGCTAATTCTACAATTTCGGGATTTAAAAAATCTTCCAGGATTGCAATTTCTAGGTTTTAGTAAACAGACACTCGTTTGTACTCAATAACATATATTTGAATGATAATCCTTTCCTCTTCTAGTAATTTTTAGAAATGTATGTCGATATTAAACTGAATTACAAAGAACATATAGAAAAAATTATGTAGTAAACTAGCATCCAATCGTATGCTATTAAAGTACTCTCTCATAATTTAGAAGAATTTTCAATTTTGAAATCTGTTTATTTTGCTTTAATTGAATTGATTATAAGATTATTTGTCCATAAGTCCAAAGACTCATGTAAACTCTCTGAAACTAAACTGATTTATATCAAAAATATAACACTTCCTTTTGTCAATATTTTAGAAGCAGTATATTTAATATACAAAAAATATTGTGTTAATAATACACAGAATTCTTCACACCATACCACAAAATTCTCAACTTAATTTTTCGAATCCATGTTTCACTTTAATAAAAAAATCTTTAATTTTTGATTTAGAAAAAAACTTTAATCATGTACCCACCATTATTAAAAATATTCTTTGTTATTATAATAGCTATATTTTATTCTTCTTTGGTGAAAAGACATATAATCTATTTTTAAAACTCTCTTTATTTTTAAAAACATTTGGAAACCAAAAAAAATAACCTCCTTTTACCGTTACCCGTACAGATATCATACATATTCCCACCCACTCCAATCTCGCCCGAAATTCCGACGACGCGACGACGACGCCGACGCTTCGTCTCCCTGACGACGCCACCGATGCATATCGTCTCCCGACCAATCAGGGCGTCGCTTTTCAACACCACGCCCATATTCACACTCCGTTCCCCTCGACTAATATCAACAATTGAAAGGGGAACTTTTCACTTAACAACGCACATAACGCGAGATATCTAGAGTAATAGTTTGTGCAGTTGTAAATAGAAGTGCTATTGCGTGCGGATTTAATTGAATGGTGCGCCGTGGAACCTACGTGTATGGTGGTACGGTACCCGCGGACCAAGACGCAAACGGTGGTAGGCGAAACGGTTCCGTTACTTTCGGAGGTAACTGGCGAGAGTGGTGATTACTTTTTGCTGTTTGCATTGTTACTTGCTTGCTTGTTACGAATGTTTCTTTAGTATTTTGAGATACTGACTCAAAAGGTATACAGGATGGTCCTTAATCACGTCTAAATATAGATGATGCAGTGGCGTAGATATGTAGCCAAGGGCCCTGGGGCAAATAGGTAGCTGGGGCCCTATCTATACTGGTTAAAATATAAATAGTTTTAAGGTGCAGAGCTAGTTAATTTTAGGCTCTTTATCGTCAGCTATAGTGCAGTGTAATGCAATAGGTAATATTTAAATAAAAGTAACACAATTTATAGCAAAAACTAGAAAATCTACTTTGCAACAGGGATACCGTAAATGTCTACATTATGTAGCACTAAAGTAAACCCTAACTTAATCTGGAAATATTGGCACAAAGTTTACCCAAATAAATAAAAAACTAAATTAATTACAATATTTATAATTATGATTGTGATAATAATTGATTTCAATTAAATTAATTAGCTGGAAATAAACTTACGCTCTCGATTTTTTTTATCTAGCCTTGTAAGTCATTGTTCTTTAAATTTCATAGATTTCTGCTTTGAGATGTTTTGTAGGAAAGTAAAAATGAAATTTACTTTTGAATTCGTACTAAAGCATATTTGAGATACTGTCATAATTATAATATATAATTCGCTCATTAATGTGTCCACGATTTCATACCAAGGTATGTTTTACTTTTTATTTTGTAGCGACTGTAAAGGAAGGATATGTAAACTTTTTATCGTAATTTATTGTACATGATTATTTATTAGGGGCACTCCCTACAAATTTATTTTTTTTTAAATTAAGTAGCCATACTAAAAGCCCTATTGCAAGTTTAGTTTAAGCTATTAGAGATTTCGTGGCAAAGAGTTAAAAAGTCGAAAACTCTTTATGTGATTATATATTTATTGGACTTTTTCGAAGGTCACAAGGAACCGAGAGGCCCCCTTGAGTTTGGGGTACCCCGTGCACTGCAACGCTTAGCCCTCCGATAGCTACGCCACTGAGATGATGTTATTCCTCTGGTAATTTAATAAAGAGAACGTTAAGTTTGCAATGGCTTTACTTTTGGGCTACAGGGAGGGGCCTTACTGTTTTTTGGCCATATTGATTTTTTTTTAAATATTCTACTTGTCGGTTTTATAAAAAAATTGTTTAAAACTTCAAAAACAATAATTTTATGAAGATTTTTTCAGTTGAAAAGTCAACAAATAATTTTTTGACTTTCGAAAATCGTGCATTATTCTTTCATAATATTTCCATTTTTTTTCTTGTTACGTATCAAAAATAGAATAATTTGATTTTGTTTTAATCAATCAAAAATTCACATTTTTGAAAAAAAATAGTTCTGGTTAGTTTTTTTTTAACTTTTTTTCTACTCGTCACCAAATTTAAAATTTTTGATTTTTTAAATATTGTAGAAATTTGTAAATATCGTAAAAATTAAGTTAAAATATTTTTTTAATTGTTCGTCTTTTGATGCCCAACAAGAAAAAAAATATATAAATATAGCGAAATACTATCGGGTGACCCTCAAATTTGCGGTAAAAAGTCAAAATTTTGAATTTGAATAACTTGGTATAAAATAGTCGAAACAATAAAAAATAACTTGGAAATTATTGGGTTTTACAATGGAACATTATTTTCATATCTCAAATATGCAATAGTACGAATTCCAAAGTAAAATGCAATTTTTTTTTCGTACAAAATATCTTAAAGTAGAGTTACGCTCTCGATTTTTTTTATCTAGTCTTGTAACTCATTGAACTTTATATTTCATAGATTAAGTTTTATTTTACGTAACAGTGCTGGCACCCACGATGTTTCTTCTACACATTAACGATCTTCTCTCTTCCACAATCAATTCCATTCATAGTTTTGCTGCCGATAGTACCCTCCACTCTAGTAATCAATTTCTTAAGCCACCATGTAATTCTGATTTGGAAAACAAGCACAGGTCAATGCAGATATCTCTTTCACAAGACCTCAAACTTATCTTGGATTGGGGCGCCAAAAATCTTGTTCAGTTTAATGCCTCGAAAACAAGTCATGCTCGCTGTCGCGAAAAAGTCTGCCAATACTCATCCGTTCCATATGAGCGTTCTGCAGAATAAAGAGCCGTTTAATCTTGTCGGCGTTACTTTTAAAAATAACCTCAACTGGCACAAGCACATTACATCCATAGCCTCGGCAGCTTTAAAAAAGCTTGGATTCCTCTTTCGAGCCAGAAAGTATTTCTCTTCTTTCAATCTGTATACTCTATATGTATCCTTTATGTATGCTTAAAATTAAGTAGCTCTGCACCTTTAAATTATTTATATTTTAACCAGTATAGATAGGGCCCCAGTTATCTATTTGCCCCAGAACCCTTGGTTACGTAGCTACGCCACTGACTAGAAGAAACTCTCTCTCTCTCTCTCTCTCTCTCTCTCTCCCCCTCTCTCCTTCTCACATTTAAAATTAATAGGAGTTACCCACGAATTTGTAGTCCTTGTAATTTTGTATTGATTTTTAATATTAATTAATTTCTTTTTACTAATAGGAGTGCAGGATCATCTGCGACGGTAGAAATAATTAAAAATAATAGCAAAGTTATGTTAAAATTCATTTATCTAATGGTTGTTGTAAACCTATTGCGTTTAAACTTGTAAATGAAATGACATGTAATGAAATATTACAACTGTTGACTAATAACGGTTTTATTATTTTTAATTACGAAGCTCATTTTGCTGTCAATGTGTCTACTGTATTTTAACTGCATTTTTACGCACCTTTACTGTTTACTGATGATTACCTGATGTCAAAACTGACAAAATAATTACATGTTAATTTTAAACAACTAATTAAAAAGTAAATCTCAAATGGGTCTTAGTCATATTAAACAATATTCTTGATAAGCACATTCTATCGCTGCAAAATTATAGTAAAACAAATAATGTTGAAAAGTAAAACTTTTTAAAACTAGTTGCAAAAAGTCCATTCTTTAAGAGACTTAACAAAGTTTTAATTGCAAATGCACAACAAGTACGATTACGAAGATTAACTATTTCACTAGACGACAAAGTTTTCTTGGTATTCGCTAGCTGAGAAATATTAGTTATTTCTATTTCACTGGACTCCCCCAGAATATTTCTAGCTTTTTTTTTTGGTTTTTAATTAAATTTTCTACCTAACCGTATTTGATTTCCAACCTCCGTGTTGTTTTATTTTTAAGTCAGCGCCAGAATCTGCCCATAGTGGAGCAGATGATTTGCGGAACCAGTGAATAAGTCTGGATTTGATAATTTTAGAAATTTTGTTAATGATGAATCCATCATGCTTAATGTCTTTTGGTCGTAAACACATATTATTATATTTCCTTACGATTTTTACAAAATTGAGCCCTTCTATGCCGCTTCTGTAATAGCAAATTCCCTCCATTTATTAGTTTTTGTAGTGGAATCCTTGTTTTAATATATTTTTTTTCCACTAGCTTTTCTAAGCGTAGAAATGTTAACTCAGACTGTCGGCAAGCGCCTGCTTCACCCAATAATCATTGCAACCTTAAAAAATCCAAATATCTGAAGCTACTCAACTATTTATATATAGCAGAAAAGTGAGGAAGTAGATAAGCTGTATATCTTTATTGTTAAAAATGACTTGTCATCGGCTTCCGTTAAAAATCTTGGGTAATGTTTTACTTACCGGGCCCACGAGCGATTTTATTGAAATTTTGTATACAGGAGTTTTTTGAGGCGCTGATCACGAATCTAGAGTCAAATTTTGTCGGACACTTTTAGTTTTTAAGTTATAACCCCCCACTCAGAAATAACCTCAAAACTGCACAAACTTTCCTAAAATTTCTCCTTCTTAAAACTGATTATACCAAAATGGAAGATTTTATGCAAAATACACTTATTATTTTATAAGATAAATTTAATGCAACTTTATTTAACCAACATTTTTAATAAAAAAAAGCATAACAAACACTTCCCAAAAATATTATTTTTAAGTTTATAAATGTTAACAAAATTGTCTGGGGATGAAATTTTTAAATTTAAATAGCCAAAAATAAAAATAATTAAAATTTATAAAGTAGGCCATTCAATTGTTTCGCGGGTCCCTGGCGTACCAACATAAAACTGTCTAAATTCTCTAGACAATTTTGTTGACATTTATAAAAGTAAAATAATATTTTGGGAAGTGCTTGTTGCGCTTTTTTTAATACAAAATATTTGTTAAATAAAGATAAAATTAAATTCATTTTATAAAATAATAGGTGTATTTCCATAAAATCTTTCATTTTGGGTGTAATCAGTTTTAAGAAGGAGGAATTTTAGGAAACTTTGTGCAGTTTTGAGGTTAGGTCCGAGTGGGGCATTATAACTCAAAAACTAAAAGTGTCCGACAAAATTTGACTTCAGATTCGCAATTAGTGCCCCAAAAAAACCCTGTATACAAAATTTTAATAAAATGGGCCGGGGCCCGGTAAGTAAAAAATTACCGAATCTTGAAATATGTTCTTTTGTAAGTACATAAGACTTTTTTGGTTAATATCCCTTTAACTGCCGCATCAGAAACGTCACAAGTCAAGTAAACTTTTTATATAAATATTATTCCTTAGCGAAATTTCTCTTCTAAACATCAAATAGGTACAATAACCATAACGTAGAGCTCTTCATATGCATTTTACTTTGAAAACAAGCCAGTTATACATTGAATATTCTTTTCTTCAAGCCAACTATTGAATTTTTGATAAGCAAAATCATACTTTGATTTTGATTTTTCAGGGATCAGATTTGACACTGAAATTTGAGCAGCTTCCTCCACATCACTAGGGACATCCAAACTAGATTCCGACATTTTTTGGCTTGAAAATGTAAAAACTTTCTGACACTATGTTTAACTAAAGACGCCGCTATTATACAACGCTTAGCAACCGAACTAAATACAGGGTTCGACAAAACTATTTTATCGAAATTTGGTTATTTACTTGTTATAAAACCAGCTTCTTGTATGAAACATGTTAGGAAATAGTATATTTCATAACCAGTACGGAAATGACGATTTTTCCGTGCGCGCGTGACAAATTCTGGAAGTTATGCAAGAACCGAAAAATTCATTTCTGGACGTGTAATGAACGATATTTTTTATTACACTTAGGTACCTGAAAACAACTTAAAAAAAAACATTGCAAAAAATGATTTAAGAAAATTTATTTTTATTTTTAAAACACTAAAACAAATTAACAAAAAAAAATTACAAGCTAAATAAATCTAAGAAAATTAATTTTGGACAAAACCGTTATGATTAATGGTTATATTTATTGTACAATTCGTATTATTGTTGAAGCTCAATCCTTTTTGTATTTCTTTTTATTGAACTAAAAATGTTGAAGCGGAGTGTTCGTGTATGTTTTGGTTCTCTTGATTGACTGTTACAGATTTTGTAGTTTCCAAGTTACAAGGCCTAAACAACTTTTGGGATACTTCAATTTTTCTTTGTATGAACTCCTCTATATATCCTTCTGCTACATTGGTAGAAAGCCATCCTCCGTGTCTTTTCAAAGTGAGCAAATCACCGCCGCTTTCTACCAACATGGTAGCCGAAGAACGCATTATCCCATGTTCGGTATATTCTTCGTGATTTTTTAGTTTTAAGTATTATGCAACAAGTTTGGGAATACCACTGATAGTATGGCACCCAACATCGTAACATCTTTGGTTTCGGTATGCAACAAATAATCTTCTACTCTCCATATTTTTGGGGCGGAGATCTGCGTATTTACGGTAAAGTGTACAGGGATTGAATTTGCAATTTTCATTGGTAATGGTAAAACTTCTTGACCTGTGAGTTTTTCCATCTCGTAAGAACACGACAAGGAAACGCCCATTATCTTCCACATCGTCTAAACTCAAACTTATTAAATCATCTCTGCGGCATGCGCCGAAGATGCCAAACACTAAAATTACTTTTGCTAGTAGATATTGTCCATCTGAAGTTCACATAAAAATTTGGTTACTTCTGATGTAAGAACCTTGGATTTCTTTGGTACATATCCTACAGTTTGTCAGTTTCAAAAAAGCGATAGTTTTTGGATATTGGTTGTGAGTATTTTCTTTTATTGCCAAACAACTCTTTAACATGGAGAATCGACTCCATAAGGTGGATGACTTCATAGATTTGGCTTTTTCAGAAAAATAAACTAAGAGAATATCGTCACTCACAATTTTGATTCTTTTCTGAGTCCGCCATTCGGTTAAAATGTGATATTCATGTTCATATCTCAACCTGGATTTCACTGGTAATAAATCTGCACTAACTTCTACCTCTTGTTGTTATATGATATTGGGAATATCCGGATTTTTCTCCAAATCTGAATTCATTTTTTGAAAATGGCATAAATTTTACTGACAGAAAATAAAATATGTCATCAATAAATAAATCTTTGTTATGAACAGTTTCCATGGATGGATTTTTGTATAAGCGCACGGAAAGAGGGATCGGGAAAAAAATCCGTGCGCTGTTCTGAAAATGTCATATTTACTGTATTTTATACAGAGTTGAAAATGTAGTATTTTCAGGTAAGTATAATAAAAAGTCCTTAAAATTGATAGTAAATAAGAACTATTAAGATGACATTTCTCCGATGCAATATTGACTGTAATTTTGTAACCTAGTGTGTAATGTTCACTTTAAGTCAGTTCTTATTGGGTTGTTTGTTTAATTTAGTAGTAAAAAGTATGTAAGGAAAATAGTCATAAAAATAATTAAATTTTTCCCTCAATAACGTCACCGATTACAAAATTGTGATAGGAATGTGCGAAGTACCGATTGGGCTCCAGGCCATAAATAGTTAGGTGCACCTGAAGCTCGGTATAAATTCGATCGTCGTGTCTCCCGCGATCGAGATTGATCGCTAATAATACACATTGTGCATAGCGGAGCCGATTTCCTGCTGCAGAAGTTTTAAATTTAAATTTAATGGTTTAATTTTGTCATTAGCTCGGATCGTATCGGATATAAATCTTTGCTTTGGAAGTTGTAATGGCCTATCGCTTAGAATGAGTTCTTAATTTTATGCTTGTCAACGTTTTAAAGGGACTTGTTTGAAGTAAAACTTTACTATTTATTTTATGTATGCTATAAGAAAACATTTCCATTATCATTTCATCTGAAAGATTAGTAATACTTTAATAGGATATTTTAAAATATTAGTTATTTAGGTATACGGACTCAAAATTGCATATTATAGATGAGACAATTTTTCGCCAAGTGTGTCAAGATTTAAATTTACATTCCCCTTAACATTTTTATTTTGGTAAGTTTAAATAATGTTCCGTTAAAAAGTAAAATAATAAAGGGCATTGGCGCATGAGAAGGAAGTAATCGGCTTTTTCACTTTTTGAAATCTCGCCCACCTAAACTTGTTAAAAATAAAAAGACGTGCTTTTTCCTTTTTTTTTGTTTAAGTAGGTGCTTCAGAAACAGTTTGATTGAATTATGAGGATTTATCGTCTTTTTTTTTCGAAAATCTTAGCCGCTTTTAAAGATTTTTTAGTTTTGCTTGCGCCAAATTAAAGGTCTTTAAAGAGCGGTTGAAGCAAAATTTTTGGCGGTAATTTTTTTATTTTTTTTAGGCTTAAAATTTGTTTAATAATTTTTAACAAAACCTATTGACCCACAATATAATAAAAAAAAATATGTGTGATGCATCTTTAGTAAATCTAGCTTCATAAATTTTTTCATAATTTTTACAAGAGTGATAGGGCGTCAAAGAATTCAAAATCAATTTTTTCGCTTTTTTTCGACATTTTTTTACAAAAAAACTTTTAATTTAATTATTATTTTTTTTATTTTTCTGAAGACTAAAAGTTTAAAATAACTTTTCGATTAAAAAGATTTAAGATGAACTAGTAGAGATATTTTTTTTTAATTTGCCCCTTTTTTTAGTAATATTTCAAATATTTTTTAAATTATTTTTCTTGTTTACTTTTAATTTTAAAAGTTATGAAAAAAATAATAATAAAATTGTAGGTTCTATTTCTAAAAAAATATCGAAAAATAGATAAAAAGAAAAGATTTTGAATTCTTTGACCCCTATCACCCTTTCAAAAATTATGAAAAAATTAAGGAATAATAAAAAAAATATTAAAAATGTTTAAAGCTAAAAAAATAATAACTTCCCGCCAAAAACTTTTAAAACAATTGAATATTCCGCCAAAAAAAAATTGAAAAAAATTGTGCTTAGTTAAGACTTTAATTTTATATATATGTAATTTTATATATATATATATATATATATATATATATATATATATATATATATATATATATATATATATATATATATATATATATATATATATATAAATATAAATAAATATCACCAGAAACTTTTAATTAAGGAAATGATTCATATAAAAAAGAACCACAAGCTCTCAATGACAAACAAGATATCAGCAACCTCAGCCACATATATCATAATCTAATATGTTAACCATCCTAACCCCTAATTTTTAAACCAACCTGTATATAAATTTTGTAAATTACTTTTATAAATTAAATCTAAATAAAAAAAAATAACAAATAAAATCAACATTACTTTTCTTATAAATCTATATTCCTAATAACAAAAAATAAAATATAAGCATTTTTTAACATATTCTAAGTTATTTGTACCAATACAATTTAAATAGTCCGATTACCAAGATGTTTCTTCGAGGTGCGTATTTTTAAAAATTAAAAATTATTAAAACAATGTTTTTAAATGTATATTAAATCATCGTAGTGCCATTGTAAGTCGTGTATGTTTTTGTTGTTTGTTTTCCTTTATGTATATGTAAAATATATGTTAACTTTGTTCTGTTTTTAGGTTGATAACCAAAAATAAATGTTTTTTTGAAAAAGCCCAATATAATGGGCGAAACGTCAAAGTAATGTGTTTCCTTAAATAACAAATAACAAAAAACCTATACCCAAGAAACAAGAAACTTATTATATAAATATAATATAATATATATATATATATATATATATATATATATATATATATATATATATATATATATATATATATATATATATATATATATAACTTTTTGTTTAAAAATGCAAAAATTAAAAAATATGCATTTTTCATAAATTCCAAAGTCTACTTATATTATCGGTATCGGACACAAAAAATCATATCGCTCGATCCCTAGAAGAGACCTCCACTAGTCCAATTCCCAATTTAAGCTTGACGATGGCTACACAGTGTATCTCTGTCTTTATTATATTCCTAAGCATAGTAGTCAACTGGTAATTGGCAATTAATAACCAACAACTCATTAAATAATGGAGACGTTGCGGTACATCGTAATCAATTAAAGTTTTATTTATATTATAAACAAGAAAACAATTTAAACCGTTAACAAGGACAAATACCGGCGAACAAGATATTTTTATTGCCAATCTGGAATCCTCTGAATCTGTGACGTCATCGAAAAGCTCTAAAAATACTTGTGGATTTTATTTTCGTTTATTATTTTCAACGACGTTTGGCAGATGATTGTGACGAAATTCACACAAACAAGTTTAGCATTTAGAAATAATTGTCTAAAAGCTTTCAACTAACAAACGTCTTTAAGACATTTTTATTTTATTACTTTTTATAATTTTTATTTTTTTAAATTAAAATTAAACAAAACCAACAACAAACTATACAAATTTAACCGGCAGTGAATAAAAAATATTTGCTATGGGAAGTGTAAATGATAATAGGTATAAGTGGAGCATGCCGAAGAGAGAAGCTAAATAACTTAAGAATGAAAGATTTACACGATGAAGGGACTGTTTTTAGAATTGTAATACTTAGTACCAATGTTTCCCGAGAATTTTTTGTAACCCCTGGCGATGTCGAATGAGTAGATATGGAGCAATTGGTTCGAACCTATGTATGCATCAATGAGACCCAGCGATGCCAAAAATTCTCGTTTTTTTGTCCTTTAGAAACTCCAAATGTACAATGCAGCCAGTGGGTATTCATACTTTTGGAAACATGTGCGAGACAATTTCTTCATCTTTAAAGTTACCTTATTCTGCCGAATACACTGGTCACTGTTTCCGAAAGTCTTTGGCTTCATTGCTGGCCGATTCCGGGGTGGATCTTCACACTCAAAAAGTAAAACAGTTGCTGAAGAATATATAAAAAAATTCACGCAAAAAAAAAAAAAAGAATTTTGGTATCCATTCTTTGAGAAAAATCATCATTGGGTGTGTCACCGATTAATTTCTCTGCACAAAAAAACAAAAATTTATAAATAAACTACCAGTTTAATGGGACAATTTAGATGCCTATGTCTAACATTAATTAAACAAATTTCAATAATGTTGTCTATAATTTTAATCGTTAAAGTTTGTTGCTTTTAACAAATTTTTCATATTTTCGCCTAACACACGTAGATATTTTTTTCATTATAGTACTCAATACTCTAATGAAATTATGATAGTACTCATTCTAAGAAAGGATGTCATTTTAACACTAAAAATAAAAACCATTAGAATGTTATTGTGACACGTCGGAATATAAAATATATTTATCTGTTTATAATATAGTTAAAATCAAAATAAAAATATCAAATATAAAAACTACGTATTAACTCAAATTATGTTTTTTTTTTCAGACTCAATTCGGATCTAGCAGCTTCGCTGACCTGCTGAATGCACCCTTTTCGGACGAGCCCTCCGCCGTGCTGCCTCCTGCTCCTGAAGACATCGACCCCTTTGCGGACGTCGCCCTTCCACCACCTGCATCTCCTGCACCCTTGCCTAGCTTCCAGGTAAGTTCAAAACAACTTTACATTATTTTTAAGATGGAGAATAAGTAGCTATGGGTTTGTTTTAATTTCTTTTAGTTTTAAGTTTCAAGTGGATCAAAATGGGTACAGTTATAGGACAAAAAAAAGAAATGAATAAAATAACCGTGCCACCATGTTGTTCCCCATTTCCTCGAGCCACATGTGGATTAGTTGGTTTTATTCAATAAATAGAACATTATTACTTATTTTATTACAAATGTGTTTATAACCTTTTTTATAAAGCTTATTAAAAGGCATATTTTTTGTTTGGCACATTTTTTCGTAGCTCTTTTAGTTGTTGAGATATTTGCATTTTTATTTTAAATTTAAATCGGTAATATCTCAAAAACCAAAAGAGCTACAAAAAAGTTTATAGAACAAAAATTACAAAGTTTTATTAGACCATTAATTTTGATTATGTACCTTTTTCCTAAACGAGTTTTTAAGTAATATTAAAAAACTTATTTTTTACGATTTTTCCTGAATAAAAAAAATTAATTTGAACCCGCTGAGCTGGGGCAGCAGTGTGGCTTTAAATTGACTAAAGTTCATATAAAAAAAATTATGCCGTTCTCTTATTGGCCCTCTTTTTTGGGGTTGCCTCCCCTACTACTTTCTATTCACTCTCTCAGCAAGATAAATTAACAGACTATTATGTATATACCCAGTAAGCTAAAAGAAGATCATTGAACTTTGTCTGCGAGAGAACTTGAGGAGGAGATATAAGGGCAGGGACATTACTATCTTCTCTGATAGTCAAGCGGCCATAAAAGCTTTGGCATCTCAACAAGTCAACTCAAGGTTGGTTTGGAACTGTCTGCAATGCCTCCTAAACCTGGCTAACCACAACAAAGTTACACTTTCCTGGGTGCCAGGACACAGGGGAATACAGGGCAATGAAAATGCAGACTCCCTGGCCAGGCGAGGCTCCGCAGCAATGTTTGTGGGTCCTGAACCTGTTTTTGGAATACCAAAAGCCTCGGTTCGTGGCTACATGACTCGGTGGATTCAAACACATCAGTCATACTGGAACCACATTCCAAGGCAAAATCACAGTAAATCAATGTTGGACTCACCATCGAAAGCATTGACAAGTGAATTACTAAAACTAAATAGGAATCAGATTAGAATAGTGACAGGATTAATAACCGGACACTGCACCCTAAGAAAACATATGCACACTATGGGCATCTATAGAGAAGAACCCATTTGCAGACTATGTGACGAAGAGGAAGAGACAGCCTCTCACATCATATATGAGTGCCCTGCACTTACATACTGGAGAACAAATCAAAACCTCATGGTGGACACTAACCACCAGGAGGCTGGAGACCAGAAAAGAACAGTAAAAGGGCTACTACACCTGTCTAAGGTGTCAAACCTTTTTAACTGAAACAAATACACAAGAGATACAACAAGCCCTGTAGGCTGCAGTGTCGAGGCGGACAAAACCTCAACTTGTGTATTTAGTTTATCTATCAATCAATCAATCAATCAAGCTAAAAGATCAATATAAATAAACTTGACATTTTTCTCAATTTTTTTTTACCTATCCCGGATGGTATTTCTTCGTTGCACATTATGAAAAAAATCTAAGTCCCATTAATAAACATTAAATATATTAAAACCACCTGCATATTTAACCTTTTGCCTTGACAGGCTATAAAATTATGGTAAAAATTTATAAATTTGCTAAATTTATTTTTAAAAGTTAATAATTTACCATAATTTATGCTATTAGAAATCAGTAAATCTTTGGGATTGAATAGACGAGTCTATAAAATTATGTTGTATGGTCTATAAATATTCAATTTTAATGACTTTATGATATTTCTTTCCGTAAGCAGTTTTTATGTAACATCATATGGTCCCAACCTCAAGGAAATCTTAAAGATATTAATACAGGGTGTTGTGTCGCCGAGCGGAACATAGGAAATCCCATGTAAATTTTAATTGGGTTAATTATTGGCTCACCTGTAAATTTTACAGGAAAAATGTAGGATAAATTTTAATAAGCGAATCTTGAATTATTTAATTAAATTTAATTGCAAAATTACCAAATTTTCGGTTTAGGTAAAACCAAATAGACACCAGCCATCAGCAAAAATTTGTTATAAGGCTTTGTCAAATCTGACGTACAGCCGAATATAAGAAATGTTTTTTTTCGTTTCATCAATCTCACAACCATTACATTCAAAGTAAAAGACACGTTAACATTTTTTTTTATCAAACCTTTTATTTAATGTAACAATTAAGTTAAACTAATAACAATTATTACTTTATTACTATCGATTATTAAAAAAATAATAAAATAAACCAATAGCAGTATATGAAATATTTTCAATTTATTTTCTCATCAAGCCTATCTGGTCCATTTTCAACCATTAAACCGTATTTGGTCAAAAAATAAGTTCGAAGTCCAACAATCAAAAAAAAAACAATAACTTTTTTAAAAATAATAGAGAAATAACATAAAAACATAAATTAATCAAATGTTCAAACAACCCCCCATTAACAGCTAAACAATATCCCAACCGATAATAAAATGCATTTTTAAAGTTGCTAAGTTGATATTGCGAAATTGTATTACATTCTAACGGAATAGCGTTTTGTAGCTGGTTTAGATTCTCAAATTTTACTTTTTTATAAATGACCCCACAGAAAGAAGTCATTCGGTAAAGATCAGGTGACCTGGCTGTCCAAAGTATCCGGTACCGTGGACCAATAATATTGCCGTTAAAAGCATTTTCCAGGTACTCTCTAACCATACGGGCATTATGGGCGGGGCAACCATTCATTTGATCTTCCCGAACAACTTCTTCCAAGGCGGGTCCAATTTGATTTTGAAATAAAGTCAAAATAGGTTACTGATGTCAGGTTATAGTCCATAAAAAAGGGTCAAATGATATGGTGTCCGATAATTCCCACGAATACATTTGTTTTTGGGGACATTGTGTCCGAGTATGAACAAAGCGATGTTCATTTTCTTGGCTCCAATACCGGCAATTCTGAACATTTGGTTCATTGTGTAGGGTGAATGAACATTCATCAGTAAAACAAATATTTCTTAAAAAATTCCTATTGTTATTTGCTCTTTCCATTATTTCAAAACAAAATGCCATTCTTCGCTCTTCATCTCCTTCCTGCAGCACTTGGTGTTTTTCGAATTTATACGAATAATATTCGTGTTTTTTCAAAGTGCGCAATACCGTTGTATGATGTTTATTTACCTATTGCCCAAGAACCCTCGTACTAACCATTTTGTTTTCCTCCACACACACTAAGTAGAATATTAAGATCTCTGTTCTCTTTCTTCGGCTCTATTTTCAATATCCTCAAACATTTACAATTATTTATTACGGTACCTTTGGACTTGAACTTACTGACAAATTTTAAATACCGACTGTCATTGATTTATTGACACTTTTTCCCATGTCAGGGACAATATTTATTTTACTGATGTCTGTTTGGTTTTACCATTAAATTTAATTGAATAATTCAAGATTCGATTATTATTTTTTTTAAACTTGGCACGAGGGCTTGTCAGATTGTTCTTTTAAAAGTTATCTTACATTTTTTTTTAAAATGTACAGGGGAGCCAATAATTGACCCCCTTAAAATTTACATGGGATTTCCTATGTTCCGCTTGGCATCAAAAATCAAAAAAATGTTTACCGATGACGTCACTCTTGTATAATTCCACTTTTTTATAGCTGATCACTATACAACTAAAAAAGTTTTTTTATAATATAGTTTTGGGCATTTAGGTAAATTGTTTGACATCTCTCCACTGCGTAGTATAAGAAAAAAAAATTAATACCTATTAATAAACATTCAACCTATTATTAAACTTGTAGATTTAACCTATTACCCATGACAACCATAAAATTATATGTAAAATTCATAAGTTAGTCAAATTTACATTAAAAAATTTGTAATTAGATACCTATAATGTTTGCTAATTAGGATCAGTATATCTTGAGGACTTGAATAGTTTAGTCTATAAATCTGTATTGTGTTGTGTATAAATATTTAATTAAATTAACGTGTTAAGAAAATGTCTAACTTCTTTTTATAAGTAAGCTTAATAAAAAGTTATATGATCTTAGTCTCAAGAGAATCAATGTTAATAATAATAATATGACCACATCCTCGTTTTGCAAAGTTAATTGTTTTATTTAATCTTTTTTGCTATTGAGAGTCATTAAATTTTATGGGGATATTTTCTTCCTTTGTAATTAATTCTGCTATACGATGAACCGAAACTGGGCTGTAGCTTTCTTAGTTAACTACAATAAGTATAGTACTTTTATTCGAACAATTAATAGCAAGAGGTGTGTCTGACTTTACGACTACAATATATAATATTTACATTATTTTTCCTTCAAGTTTACGAAACTTTACCATCATAAATATAGAAACCTACAGATGAATTTTTTCCAAGACATTATTAGTGAATTGGACGGTTTGAGGTTACTCTTGACTAAAAGGTTCCTTCTTTAAAAAAAAAAGATGCAGGTAATAGTATATTACATAACAAGTGTGGTAAGTAGATTTTTAGAGCCAAAGTGAAGTTTGCAAAACGAGCCATTACTTAAGTGCGCTAAAACCGTTTACCACTCGAGTTATGTATAGAGTATTTTATCTACAAACATCAGGTTTTTTTGGGATAATAATTTTTCTTTGACGTTAATCCCAATTTTACACTGGAAATTGATTATACTACCAGTTACCTCAATCGGTGTGAGCCATTGTCAAAATGACACCACCCCAAAAAAAAGCCATTTCAATCGGCAGTCGTAAATATAGGAAATGTGAGCAACTCGACTATTACGTTTAACTTTTAGGTATATTATCTGTATGTAAGGTAATTTACGTGTAGAGTAATAATGGTTAAACGATATTTAAATAACCGATTTTGGAAAAGTCCTTAGTATAAATGATCTTACCGCACTAGTGCGGTAAAGAAACAGTTACCACACTAGTGCGGTAAAGTGACACTTACCACACTAAAAATAGTGTTTGTAACCTTAGTTACCGCACGGTTGTAGATAAAAGTTTTTAAATGAGCAAGTCATAATAATGAGAGGTGTTTAATCACACCCTTGCTGTCCAGAAGACAGCGACCAGCGGTTTTAGAGAGTTTGAGTGACACTAGTCATTGAGATCAAGCCTAGATCTTTTTGATTCTGCGAAAAAAAAGAGATTTTGAAAGTGCACTACATTCATTTTGATATCGCCTAAGAAGCTCAGTAAACACTTTAGAAGTAAGTGATGCCTTGTTGCCAATTTTATGAATTAATATAGTAGTCCGGGAGGCCACCACAAAAAAGCTGGCCAATAGGAGATACGCATGAAACATTTTTTTATATTATAATAAACTATAGTCAATTTAAAGCCGCACTGCTGCCTCAGCTCAGCGGGTTCAAATTGCATTTTTTTTACCTAAAAAAAATCGTGAAAAATAGTTTTTTTTTAATATAACCCGAAAACTATTAATTTAATAAAAAAAGGAATAAAATTAAAATTAATGATCCAATAAAACTACGTAATTTTTAATTAAAAAATTTTTCATAGCTCTTTTAGCTTTTGAGATATTAACGATTTAAGTTTAAAATATAAACGCAAATATCTCAAAAACTAAAAGAGCTGCGAAAATATATATAAAACAAAAATGCCAATCCAGTATGACGTCCATAGGAAAAAAAATCAAGATAACCCTTTAACAATATCAGAACACTTTTTTGCAAACTAAGTTTACAAATAAACAACAATACATGATTTACCAATTTGGGAAACCCTGTAGAATATTATAATCCTAAATTAATTGCTTGTAACTGCAAATATATGTATTTCCATCCTTATTAGCTAAATACTGACATTAGAAATAATTGACTTAATAAATTATTTTAACTGAATATTAATTTCATTAACATATTTTAAAAATTATATTTATCTCTTTTACCTATTCCTTCGTTTTAATCCTTTTAAACCGTTTTTCATTAGTTAATACCGACACCGTGAAAAATCGTTTTTGAGGATTAAAATCTAAGTTTAAATGCAAAATGTTGTGTTGGATAAGTAACAGAAAAAAAAAGGTTGGATAAGATTAAAGATAAAAGTACATTATCTCGCATAGACACACATATGGTATTATGACTGAGATAGATTCATTTAACCAGTGGTTCTCAACCTTTTTTTAAGTGCGGACCACTAAAACAAATATTGAATTGTCTACGGACCATTTATTTTTTTCTGTTAGTAGTCAAGAGCTATTAAAATTAGCATATAAAACAATATTTTAAATACTTTTTATAATAATAAAGGCCAATATGTAGAACAAATATTAAACTGTAGTACTAATAAAACTTCAAATACTTAGGCTCCTTAGGCTTTTCTCTTGGCAACACTCGTGTTGATTTGAAACTAGATACCTCAAAGCCATTCTCTATATATTTAATTATAATATTTCATATTTTTATTAAAATATTTAAACTCATATTATCACTTTAACCAAAAAGAAAACTGAACACCGCCAATTTTTAATTTAATCACTTCTTTCCGGATTTTTTAAGTAAACTGTGAAAGGCTTTTGCGGCCATTGTCTAATGTTTCAATGGTTTTTGGGCTGTTAGGCCGGCGTCGGTTGGCATCTTCAGGAGTTGCTTCCTGGTTGACAGTAGTTCGCATACTGTTACACAAGTTACTGTATATATATATATATATATATATATATATATATATATATATATATATATATATATATATATATATATATATATAAATTTATTAACAAACAAACGAAATAAGAAGTAGGTACAAAACAAAACACCAGATATTTCCTTTAAAAATATTTTTGGACAAAAGTCAAAGTGCTAAAACTTTCTTTAATTTTGTATCTCCAAACCCTGTAAAAAAATTCACAACATTTTATAAAAGTATATTAAAATAGTATATTTATTAACTTGTTAATAAGGTTTATCTATTAAGAAGTTAAACAATATGATTTATATTGGTTTAATAAAGTGTATGTAACATATATCCTTGTTTCAGGAAACATATCGTATTTTTCAACAACAGCAACCTCAGTCGCAACCAGGTTTGCCACCAGCACAACAGCAACAACAATTTAAAATGGACGAGGAGTGTG
This sequence comes from Listronotus oregonensis, assembly GCA_019359885.1. Taxonomy (NCBI): domain Eukaryota; kingdom Metazoa; phylum Arthropoda; class Insecta; order Coleoptera; family Curculionidae; genus Listronotus; species Listronotus oregonensis. The sequence goes on along the minus strand of JAHBCN010004195.1, from coordinate 46,746 downwards.
GGTAGGTCGCAAGCAACTTTATTTTAAGAGAAAAACTGTTCTACAAAAAATAAATTAATAACACTAATAATTTATTTAAACGTTTCAGCTTTAACGTTTCATATCACCATCCAGTACCCCCAGCGCACCATTACGAATACCAACAACTACAGTACTCCGCTGCCAGTCCTTACTATCCTCCTCCTCCCACTTGCAGTCCCAGTTTCGAATCTCTAATGGCACAAGGAGGAGAATCCTATTCGCTATCGTCCTACCAAGTACCTTCTGCCACTGAGCTGCATGTCAGTACAGCCCTAAGTCCAAGGTAAGGTGTTAGAAATACAAAAGTTATAAGGCAAAAGATAGGAAACATGAAATATATCTCTCTAATATCTAATGTGATTACAGACAAAGGCGAGCCTCTCTACCACTCCAACGTAGTGAATCTACAAGTAGTAGCGAGTCCCCAAAACTTCGAATGGTCGGACCTGGACCTTCGGCTTCTTCCTCCGCGGCTTCATCTCCAGGAGGTTCAGCGGAATCGCAACCTCAAACTTCCAAAGGACCCACACCTCCTTCACCGTCCCAGCTGTGTGCTGTCTGGTGGAGACAGCTGCTTGTCAGCATTATGGAGTGAGGACTCGGAAGGTACGTAACATACAAAATAGTTCCGGAGCCAGGTAAAAATTTGGTCAATTATTTCCTCTTAATTGATAATTAGTGAAATGCATCAGAGAGTTGTATTATGAAGCTTCGTGAATGTTAGCTGCGTTTCCGTTGGGGCAATCAGCGCTGGTAGCCTTTTTGGTAATATTAAAGTACTAAATTTCAAAATGACAACGTTAATTCACTACTAACTGGTATTCTTAACATATTAGCATATTAGCATCTTACTCGCAAACGGTGTAATCAAAAAATGTTTAGTTTTTACCATGGACGTAGATTGACATGCATTTTAATAAACTAATTAAATAGAATTTTTCTCCAAAATACTAAGGAAAGCCAGTAATTGACCCAATTAAAAAAATTACATATTTCCTTCATCCCGCCCGACAATGCACCACTCGGTATATTCAGTCATTTCCTTCCAACTAAAAACTTGTTAAATTGTAGCTATCCCTAAATTAGAAAAAAAAGCTGACTATATACGTGTGTACCGCGTTTTTAAATTTTGTTTGGAGATAAGAGTCAAGAGAGAGCAAATATTCAATCACGAGGAACTTAGCAGCGAAATCTATGAATTTACTTTCCTTGCATTTGAGAATGCCACTGAACCTAAACCTTAGTTTTTACTGGTCTAATCTTTTACTTTGGCAACCGAAAAGTAGTACTATTTAATACGGGTGCTAACCACAACTAACAACTTTAGTGTTTTCTGGTTAAAACTAATAATTTTGGTTAGGTTTATTATTCAGTTCTTGCTAACTAGGATGCAGTTAAGTGTCTAGTTTTAGTTAGTGCTGGTTCAGTTTTTTTTCAATATTTGACATTCATTGGCGAATGTTGACATGACCCAATTGGGTCTTTCACGGTTTTTATACATTATTTTTTATTACGGAAAAACTATCACGTAGTGCTTTATACGTCAACTGATCGCTCGAACAAGAAAAAATATTCTTTCAATGATTTCCTCTTAACTAAAAATTTACCTTGTGATAGCTTATATGCAACTATGGATATAATATATATATATATAATTTTATTAAAATATATATATATATATATATATATATATATATATATATATATATATATATATATATATATATATATATATATATATATATATGTCAGCTGGCTCTCGGTGCAAAAACCATTTTAGAAATAACGAGAATAATTTAAGATACGTCATTTTCTTTCAGATAAAATTTTGTAAGCTGATTGTCAATGTTTATACTGCTGTTATTAATAAAAAAAATCAGAACAGTAAGTAGAGGGAAACCCTGTCAGCTGATGCGTTTAAATAGGCGATAGATGCTCTGGCCTAACTCCTGCGGTATCAGCTGACGGTTTTTCCACCGAGATACAGCCAGCTGACATATATATTTATCCATAGTTGCATATTGGCACCGTGCGACAACGACATCTGACGGCTGCATTAAATCATGCTTCAAAGCCATGGGGGAGGAGTAAGATTACTTATAATATTTATTTATTTATTTTACGTAAATTAACATATATAAACCTGTTCAGCAATGTAAAAGTGAAGTACAATATCAATAGTGAATAAACAATTTTAAAGCTTAAAAAGTAAGTATATTAAGTGTGTTTTTAATTTAAAAAAAGTTCTTGGAGTTGTAAGAATCGAACTCGGACCTTATTATTGGGAAATAAGGTTATCCTGTGTAATCAATGCAAATAACAGTTGGATAACATTACAAAAGTCAGTATAAAAAATAGAAAAATATATTACAAAATGTAGCATATTAAACAGGTTTTTTTTTTAATAATTTATTTTCAATTGATAAGAAACCCGTGGTGCCTTCCAACTTTAATTCCATAAATATTCCTTTAAAATAAGAGAAAATTTAATTTTTTGAATTTTTGAAGTATTAGTTTAACCCAAAAAACAAGCAATTACATTTACCCGAAAAAATTGTCGAAACGAATTGTGGTAACCAGGTTGTAAGTTATTTGTAATAAGAAAGACATAAAAAATATTTTCGATTGAGGCATAAAAATGGGTCCAATTAGTGGAAAATACCCATTTCTCCCAAGATATTTTAGTAAAAGCTGCTAAAGCTGAGCATGCGCTGTGCCAGAAAAACTAGGCGGATTTACAAGAAAGAATATTTCCATTTTGAGGCCTTTGGCTGACGGAAACACTGCGTGACCGTGTGGACGAAACCGTTTTGATGGCTTATTTTCAAGATTTGTCAGAGTTATATTCTCCAAATTCCATTTGGACCAAGTTTTCAATGTTACGTAAAGAATTAATAGTTCATAAGAAGATAAGGAGTAATGAAAAGTTGATTTCTCTGCAACAGTTCCTAAAGCAACTGGGGAGAAATTATCAGCCTAAAAAGTCTAAGGTTCTGACTCGCGAACAAATTATAACTTTTTTGAAAGAAGCGCCGACTGAAAAATATTTGGCAGATAAAATTGCATTAGTGATAGGTGTATTCGGAGCTTGTAGAAGAGACGAGCTTGTGAAAATAAAGTTTTCTGATGTGCGTGATATGGGTCAGCATATATTTATTGACATTCCACAAAGTAAAAATGGGCAAGCAAGGAGCTTTTTTATTGATGACAGTAAAATGTGCGCAACAAAGTATTCGACTATGTGTCTTTGCGACCTAAAAGTGCACCTATTGATAGGTTTTTTTGTGCTATCTTGATGAACGATGTACTGTGCAGCCTATAGGTAAAAATACATTTGGAAATATACCTTTAAGATTGCTACATATTTGGGTTTACCTGATGCAAAAGGTACACAGGTCATTGTTTAAGACGTACAGCGGCATAAATTCATTCTTATGCGGGAGGTAGTTCCGAGAGCTTAATGAGGTTAGGAGGCTGGAAGAGTTTTTCGGTAGCACGAGGGTACGTGAATGATAGTGAAAGCTCCAAATTGGCTTATGCTTCCCTTGTAGTTGGGAAAAGTATTACTTCAAGTAACACGGCAACTGCGGTGGGGTATGGAAATGTGGAATTTTCCGGTCAGTTTAAAAATTGTACGTTTTTCTTTAAAAAATAATGTTTATTATGATAAGTATATTGTGTAAGTATGCTTGTATTTTCGTAATAAATGCTTAAATGAAGATAATTTATTGTTTATTTATTGGTAAGTTTGTAGGCCCTTGAGCGTTATTTTTTTTTTAATAACGCCCTAGGGTAATATTTCGTATTTAAATGACTTTGACATAATATTATTATTTGTCAAATAATATACCAGTCGGACATTAAAAGTATTTTTTTTTCAGGTTCGAGCGACCAGCTGACGTATAATGCACCATGTTATATTCAGCTAATTGTTTTTTTTTTCTTTGAAATATTGGGTTAGCTACAATTTAGCAAGTTTTAGGTTGGGAGGAAATGACTAAATATACCGGGTGTTGCATCGTAGGGGCATATAGGAAATCCCATGTAATTTTTATTGGGGTCAATTATTGATTCTCTAATTATTTTGGAGAAAAATTCTATTAAAGTTTATTAAAGAGCATGCAAATCTACGTCCATGATAAATACTTTAGATTTTTCGGTTACACCGTTTGCGAGTTAAAAGCTAATATATTTTTAAAAATTGTTATTTTATTATCGCCTCAGATGAACAACAATAAAAATACCAGTTAGGTGTGAATAAACGCTGTCATTTTAAAATTTAGTGCTTTATCATTATCAAAGAGGCTACCGCCTTTCAATGCCCCAACGGAACCGCAGCTGACGTTCACGAAGCTTTATGAAACAACTCTTTGATACATTCCACTAATTATCTCTTGAGAGGTACTTGTCATGTAAATCTGTTACTGGGTCCTAGACCAAAAGTTTTGATTGAATGTTAATTTTAATTATATACATTTTTTACAGGTTGTAAGGGGTTCTTTAAGAGAACTGTTCAGAAAGGTTCAAAGTACGTTTGTTTAGCGGATAAAGCATGTCCTGTCGATAAACGACGGAGAAATCGTTGTCAGTTCTGTCGATTCCAGAAGTGTTTAGCAGTAGGAATGGTGAAAGAAGTCGTACGGACGGATTCGTTGAAAGGCCGAAGAGGAAGGTTACCGTCAAAACCAAAATCACCACAAGGTAAGATAGCTTTTCTCTAAGTTGACTACCAATTTCTACGATTTATTTTATTTGCAGAATTCCACCAAGTCCGCCAGTATCTTTAATAACGGCATTGGTCAGAGACACGTTGACACTACTCCAGACCTGGCGAACCTGACATTACAGTACATGGAGCCACAACTTTGAGCCAGTGATCTCGAAGCGGAAAAAATTCAGCAGTTTTATTCGTTGTTAACTACTTCCGTAGATGTGATTAAGAGTTTTGCTTGAGAAAATACTTGGGTTTTTGGTGAGTAATATTTTTCTTTTGATCACAATATTGTCGTTGTATCTAGGTGCACGGTAGTGCGCCAGGCCAAGTGTATATTACACGAAAGGTTTCAGCGTATTTCCCCCTATCATAACTTCGTTATCTTTCCTTACAAAGGTATAAAGTTTAAATTATTTTACACGCTACTAAGGAAATAATAATTTCCTGATGCTTGGTCCATTAAAATGTGTTTTTAAAATAGTGAAAAATTATACTAAGTGACATAGAAACCCGAACACCCAGTAAACATTTTTTTTGTTGTTTTTGGTTTACAAGTTTATCATTACAAAACACATGATGAAATGTTTAACCTTATTACTTTCGCATTTTTTTTAATTTGGATTTTTTTAACGGGTTTTAACGGGAATAAATAGTTGCATTAAGGAAGGCTGGACTTTTATACCGGATATTGGGAGATGCAAAAAAGTTTAGATACTGTTGTGAGATGTTGTCAGGCATGGCTTTAAAAAATCCGAACACAAAGAGCCAGGGGCACAGGATGAGTTCGCAGAACAACCCCTCTTTAAGACCGCCGCTTAAGATTGCTAGCTTAACGAGATCGTTTGTCCACAACCAGGCCAATTGCAAACCAGTAATTTCCAGAACATGAAAGGCAAATTGGAATGCAAACAGTTTATCGTCGAATAGGAAGTTTTGCCCTTTTTTATTCCGTCCTCACTGGATCTTACCTTTAACTTAAGAGCATCGAAACAATGGACTTCAGTAAAGGAGAAAACGACCAGTGTGGGACCTGGAATGGAACACGGTGGTCTTTAGTGACGAGTCCCGATTTTGTGTAGCCCTGCACGATGGTCCGGCACGAGTAAGAAGGCGACGTGGAGAACGCCGTGATCCCCAATTTTTTATTGAGAGGCATATTCATCGTACTGTTGGGATTATGGTGTGAAGTGCTATTGCTTACGGCTCTAGGTCTCCTTTAGTGTTCATTAGAGGCACATGACCGCTCAGCGTTACATTGAAGAAATAGCGGAGCCACATTTTATTCCATATCCAGACTCAAACCCAACTTTCCAACAGAATGCCCGACCACATGTGGCAAGAGTAACGTTTTACTTGAACACGCCAAAAAATTTGCTGTCATGGCCACCACGGTCTCCCGATTTGTCCCCCATTGAACACATGTGGGATATGATCGATAGAAGGCTAAACAATCTACAACAGTCGCCTCAAACTCTGGATGCGCTTACTACGACCATCCTGATATTTGTGTTAAATATTACTGAAATAAAATCATTTTTACTGGGTGTTCGGGTTTCTATGTCACTTAGAATATATTCTCTCTTACAGGATATCTGTCATGAGGACCGCGAACTTCTCTTCCAGTCGGCCTACCTAGAATTGTTCGTTCTTCGGCTCTCCTACAGGACGCATCCGAACGACAACAAGCTCACCTTCTGCAATGGCGTCGTCCTGGACATCCAGCAATGCCAGAGGTCGTTCGGTGAATGGCTGCACGGAATCATGGAGTTCTGCGCGGGGCTGCATGCGATGGAAATCGACATATCAGCTTTTGCATGTCTGTGCGCGCTCACTCTAATTACAGGTAGGGGTAAGTGGTTAATTTTTTGTTTTTTTTTGCTATAAGATTAATTTTTAATTTGTTTTGGTTAATGATTTGTCTTAAGTTTTGGCTTTTTGGCAACTAATATAGAGAACCTGTGTGACCTTGCTGATTATGCACTAGCGCTCATGGTGGCAAAATTTAGCATTTACTATGTAAGAAAATTTGAATTTTATACTGATCTCTTTTATAGTAATTATAATTTAAATATTAAAATAAAAAAGGTCAAACATTGTAATTATAAAGAGTGGGTTTTAGAAAATAAATGTCTCGGATTTACGGGTTCCATCTGAGCTAAAGAAATAGTAAAATTAATATCATAATAAATATAGCGTGTGTACATAATGTATGGAACAAATTCATTATTTGCTTAAGCAAAAAAAAATAAAATTTTTCTTAAACACTTAAATATAAATTTTAAGTTGCGCATTTTTTGACATAAAATATAAATATACAGGGTGACTCATGTAGTAGATATGACGTCATCGACGATTTTTTTTTAAATAGAGACTCTAATATTTTATTGCAGATTTATAATCTTTAAAAAGATATTCTTAAAAACATAGAACACAAACTGAGTTTTATATCCATTATTTGTAATTATAGTTTAACTCTGAAAACGCGCCACCGCGCGACATTTTTGGTTGCGTGCTTCGCGTCACAACCGAGTACGTCACGCTAAATATTTTTTTTAGAGTATTAAATATCAATTGAAACACTTTAAAAAATTATGGTTTATTTAGAGCACTCCAAAGAATTTATTTCCGTTACAAATTTAACTTAAAGTTAATTTTTTAAATTTAGACAATTTTTAATTAACAAAATTGTTTCGAACTTTTGTTCATGTACCGTTCCACTAAGTATCATAACTCAGAAACTACTAATAGATACTTTCGGGAAAAATTTTTAGATAAAAGGACCAAGAGAATTGCTGGAAATTATTTCAAGTCTGTGGATCCAGGCGTTAACATCAAAACATAAAATATACTTTCTCAAAAAAAATCAAATAAAGTGTGTCAATAAGTGGTACTATTTTATCTTTAATGTTTTCCAAACAAGAAGCAGGTAATTTTTTTCAGTTCTAAAATAAAATGGTGGGGAAGGTTGTTTAATTAGAAAAGTGCTATAACTCCGGTTTGCTTTAACCGAATTTAGTGAACTGGCGTTTAGAAGAGCATTTTAGCATATTTTCAGGTGATAAACTATTGCTACACCATCTTACAAAACGCCGCTAGAGGGTCAAGGTAAAACTAACTTATTTTACAGTTTTTTTTGAAAAATAAATACATTGATATATGCTTTTTACATATTTAAAAAAATCCCAAAAATCGTGAAAGCAATTTAATATCTATTTTAAACCGAATATATTAGCAAAAATATAAATACGACATAGAGACATAACGATTTAACGATAAAGTTTTACTAGGCCGATGTCTTTAGGTAAAAATTAAATTTATAAATTTTTACAAAATCTAATGACATACTACATAATTTTTCTTTATTTTGACCCATTTAACGATATTAGACAACATTAGATAATTACCAACCTATTACTGTAATAATCCATCGAGCGTGGTCCTTATCAAGTTAGCTTTAAAAACAAAAGGATGCTGAAATGTCAAAAATCCAACAATTTTTATTTCAAAATAATATTTTGAGTGTAGTGCTATTGTATTATTTATGTTGCTGAAAGAAGCAGTTGATATTATTTCTATTTATTTTGAGTGTCTGCAAAATGCGACTATAGCTGCAAGGCTGTATGCATTGAGATATCCTCCGAGACGCCGGTACGGCAGCAGGCAGCAGAATGTTCACTTGTTTAGCAAATTGCTTTTGTACCATAGAAAGTGTTCTTCTCCCCTTACACCACAAACGCTGTAGAACTGAGGAAAATGTCATCAACGTTTTAGCTTATGTAGATTTAATCCTCAAGCAACAAAGGCATTTTTAAAGAACACAATAGCACACATTAGCAACACTAAAAATAATATTTGAAATAAAAATTGTTAGATTTTTGACATTTCAGCATCCTTTTGTTTTCAAAGCTAACTTGATAAGGACCATGCTCGATGGATTATTACAGTTATAGGTTGGTAATTATCTAATGTTATCTAATATCGTTAAATGGGTCAAAATAAAGAAAAATTATGTAGTATGTCATTAGATTTTGTTTATAAATTTAATTTTTACCTAAAGAAATCGGCCTAGTAGAAAACATTGTGTCGTTAATTGCGATACGCCTCTATGTCGTATTTATATTTTTGCTAATATATTCGGTTTGAAAATAGATATTAAATTGCGGTTTTCGCCGTTTTGTTGGGATTTTTTTTCGCTATCTAAATATGTAAAAAGGCATATATCAATGTATTTAAATTTTTCAAAAAAAATTGTAAAATAAGTTAGTTTTTACCTTGACGCCCTCTAGCGGCGTTTGAAAGATGAGTGTAGCAATAGTTTATACACCTGAAATTAATGCTTAAAATGCTCTTCTAAACGAGACCAAGTTCACTAAATTCGGTTAAAGCAAACCGGAGCACCTTAGCACTTTTCTAAATTAAACTTTAACCTTCCCCCACCGCTTTATTTTACAACTGACAAAAATTACACCTAAAGCTTTTTTGTTTAGAAAACATTAAGGATTAAAATAGTACCACTCATTGACACACTTTATTTGAAATTTTTTTGAGAAATGTATATTTTTATGTTTTGACGTAACCCTTACGCCCCCTAGCGGCCATCCCACAGACATGAAAATAATTTCCAGCAATTTCTCTTGGTTACTTTTATCTAAAATTTTTTTCCCGAAAGTTATACTATTAGTAGTTTCTGAGATATAGCCGACTACCTCTCTTAGTGGAACACCCGGTACATAAAAAAAAATGTTTAAATAATTGTCGTACAAATTTTTCGCTTTGTAAATCGCTATACATACTTAACAAGATAACACCAAAAGGTTAAAAAAATTTAATGCTTTGTTTACAATAATTTTATAACTTTGACAATATTACTCTGATTTTTCATTTTTGGTCAAAGTTCTAAAATTATTATAAACAAAGGATTAAAAGTTTTCAAACTTTTATGGCTTTTTCTTGTTATGTATGTATATAAAAAGGGCTTTACGAAGCAAAAAATTTATACGACAATTATTAAAGCATTTTTTTTTAACTTACGATGAGGGCGAAAGTTCGAAACAATTTTGTTAATTGACAATTGTTTAACTCTTTGAAAAATTAACTTTAAGTAAAATTTTCAACAAAAATAAATTCATATGAAGTGTTCTGAATACACCATATTTTTTTAAAACTTTTCAATTAATATTTAATACCCTAAAAAAAATATTTAGTGTGACCTATTCGGTTTTGACGCCAAGCGCGCAACTAAAAATGTCGCGCGGAGGCCCATTTTCAGCTTTAAATTAAAAATATAAATAATGGAGATAGAACTCCGGGACTTCGAACATTTTTATCGGAAATTTCCTTTTCTTTAAGGTTTTTTTTTGAAATTTTGGCTTTGGTTTTTGAGTTATTATCAAAAATCGAAATGGCTTTTTTATTTCGTTTTTTGTTTATAACATTCGCAATTTTTATTAGCCGAAAAAAACCCTCAAAACGCCTTTTTCAGATTTGCATTCCGTGTCAAATGAGCTATTGCTCATATTTTTCGAAGCCTTCTAACTATTTTACGCACTTCTCGACTAGACTACTAGCTGGTATATTGAGTTTCTATGTAAAGATATTCATTATTTTTCATTAGTATCACATTTGTCACATATTTTCCAACTTTAGCTCGTTCAATTCGAGAGGATCGAGAATCATAAATTTATTAAAAAACCAAACATTATTTTTCTATCAATAAATTAGCAAGTATTCAATTAATCAAAAGAAATAAATTTTCACACCTGATAGGAAGTGCCCCATCATATTTATAAAACTGTTATGAATGTTTTATTTATACCTTGTAATAGAAGAAATACACGAAAAAAGTGGAAAAGTTAGTGATTGACAGGTGATTCCATAGAAAAACCGCCTGTTAAAATATTAAAACCTCGCGGTCTGCTCTAAGTTAATAAATAATGCATTTAAGTTATATCAAAGTTGATTGAAAATAGCCGATTATTTAAGCCATAATCGAATCAATTCGGTCTTGAAAATTGGATCACGATATGGGGGAACAGTGGGTTAATCAGGACATAATTCATTTTATGCTTCCAAAAGGCATCAAAAAAGCTTTTTGAATTAAAGTGATTATTAGGATTCAGTGGCATCAATCGGTTTTGTAAAGAAATGTAGTATTAATATAGGGTGTCTTAAGTTAAGAAAGAAACAGGAGGGTTTATAAAAACAAGCGGATTTGCATAATAACAGACAGCCAGGCGTCACTAGGGGCACGAGTAAACCCCAAGGTAACGTCCAAGCTGACATGGGAATGCCAAAAAGAACTGGAAGTCCTGTGAGAATGCAACAGGGTAACTCTTCTGTGGGTACCATGACATTCGTGAATAGATGACAAAAAAGCGGATGAGTTAGCAAGACAGGGTTCATCCACACCATACTTTGGACCAGAACCTGCCCTTGAAGTGACCGAAACCCCACCACAAGAGCAAACCAGGGAATGAATCCAAAACAAAAACGAGGAATACTGGGGCAGCATTAGTAGAATAAGACATGGAAAAGGCTTCATAAGAAACCCATCCAAAAGAACGAAGGAAGAACTACTCAAATAATGTAGGAAAAGACTTCGCATAAGAGTAGGGCTGCTAATAGGGCACGATAACCTAAAAGGAACCCTACACAAGATAAGCTCATACAATGGGGACCCAAGTTGCAAAATGTGCGACGAGGGGGAAGAAACAGCCTACCATATCCTGTGCGAATGTGAAGCATTGAATCACAAAAGACAGGCAATATTTGGGCAACCGAAAATGAGCCCACAGGAATATATCAACCAACCAGTCTCGGGGTTATACAGACTTTGAAAAATATTGAATTGAGGTGTCCGTTACTTTGTGATAGTTCATTTTTAACTAGTAATGAGAACACAGTTTTTACTTTGTTTACTATCACTATATTAATTAATTTATAAAACAGTGACTGCAGTTTCGTAGTACTACTACATTATCAAACTGAAAGCTTTCAGTTTGATAATGTAGTAGTACTACGAAACTGCAGTCACTGTTTTATAAATTAATTAATATAGTGATAGTAAACAAAGTAAAAACTGTGTTCTCATTTACTAGTTATACAGACTTGTAAAAGGAACAAGACTAATGGGAGGATTGGTATAAAAGATAATGGGAGATTAGGCACAAAAAGCCTAAGAAGCTGCGCTGCTTTTGGTGATAAATCAAGACAAAGAGAACGTTTATTAATATGAAACTTAAAGATTTGGAAGTTAGGAGAGAAAAAGACCTCTACAGGCAGGAGGCTCCACAGCCAAAGGAATACCATTGGTTATTTGCTTTTGTTAGTAGCCGTAAAAATACCTATAAAAAGTGGAAGGTCCTCTGCAAAGTCTTCGGTGGGAAAAAGAAGGAAGCTTTTTGTCAGAAATGCTAAGAGTTTTGAGATATGCCGTTTATTAAACATGAAAGCAGTAGTTTAAGCTGGGTTTGATTTGTGATCATACAGAGTATACAGATTAGAAGAAAAAATGTAATCCTATTTTGTTTTTAAATTTTATCTTTAATCTAGCTTAGACCTGAAACTGTTAGAATCACATTCACAGGTTCTACGAAGATGAAATAAAAAATTTCCAATTTTGGGCCCATATGTATAAAAACTCATATCCATAGCTTCCAAATCCAAAGCTTTCGATCAGGTCTGGCATGATGGGCTTCTTAACAAACTTCCTTCTTACGGTCTTCCATCTAAGCTTTGCTCTTGGCTTTCCAGTTTCCTTTCTAATCGACGTATATCAGTTAGTGTAGATGGTCATTCCTCCAGCTTCTACCAAATTAATGCTGGGGTGCCCCAGGGTTCAGTGCTCGCACCCACGCTGTTTCTTCTACACATTAACGATCTTCTCTCTTCCACAATCAATCCCATTCATAGTTTTGCTGACGATAGTACCCTCCACTCTAGTATTCAATTTCTTAAGCCACCGTGTAATCCTGATTTCGAAAACAAGCGCAGGTCAATGCAGATATCTCTTTCACAAGACCTCAAACTTATCTTGGATTGGGGCGCCAAAATCTTGTTCAGTTTAATGCCTCGAAAACACAGTCATGTTCCCTGTCGCGAAAAAAGTCTGCAAATGCTCATCCCTTACATATGAGCGGCCAAGTTCTGCAGAACAAAGAGTCGTTTAATCTTGTCGGCGTTACTTTTGAGAATAACCTCAACTGGCACAAACACATTTTATCCATAACTTCGGCAGCTTCAAAAAAGATTGGATTTCTCTTCCGAGCCAGAAAATATTTCTCTTCTTCCAATTTGTACACTCTGTATGTATACCAAATCAGACCCTCTTTAGAATATTGTTCTCATGTCTGGGGAATGGCAAAATGGTCCCCTACAACACTTAGCACTCCATTCAAAGAAGAGCTGTTCGTCTTATTAATGATCCAACGCTTACAGAAAGGTTCCCTTTTGCCCCTTGCCCAACTGTGGGGACTGTCCCTTTCTATAGGTTTTCAATGCTTCTGCTCAGAGGGAAAATAGGCCAGTATAATTACTTCTCTGGCAGCTCCCAACAGGCAACACGTATGCAACTTTTATGCATCCTTTTACAGTTCCGTTAGAGAGGCCCTGAACTTCCCGCTTTCTTCGTTCCTTCATCCAAAGAGTGTTAAGACCATGGAACCTGCTGCCCGCAGAAGTTTTTCCTTCTCCTCCCAATCCCCAAAAAATTTAAGTCCCGTGTGAACAAACTCCCTCTCACCACACTGAAGACACCCACGGTACGTTAGTACTTAGGCACCAGCCTTCGTGGACTGTCCCAAGATAAAAAACTTTTTTATGATTTTTTAATAAGATATTTCCTTCTTAAAATTGGCCGTGCATATTTGGAACACCTTGTATAAATTAAATCTTACTCAAAATTGTAGCTTTTGTATTGATGACATAACCTAGATGTAAACTGAGGGATAGAAGTTATATAACAGCGTTTTGACGTTCTCTAAAAGATGTCTTCGTAGATTCTTTATGTTTTCATAATAAAAAATACAGGGAGTATGATATGATGATGCTTACGATTTTAATGGGCGATAGTGACGCTCAAAAAAAGTCAAAAACACATGGATCAAAAGTTAATTCTTTTTGAAATATGGCTTTTCAAAGTTAAAAAAATCTGGCAACTCCGCGCCCGCTTCATTACATCGAGTTGAACGTGGAACGTTTTTTGCGAGGTTTTTCATATTTACCCTTTTTTTTAAGATATGTTTATTTACATAAAGGTGTTCTTACCACAAAATTAAGCTAAATATCCACTTTAAGTACACAAATTATTATGTTTTAAAACAGCACTTTTTTATTTTGCTTAAAGAATAAGATTTTTTTATAACTCTTTGGTATACCTACATTATGGTTGTCCTAAATGGATGCAGCCATCGTGGAAATTTTTCACGGTAAATTTTTTCTGCTAGCTTAGCATTTTTTTTGGTCTCGCCGTAAATTAATAATATATCGGCATATTTTTTCGATTTAAAAACATTTTTACCTACAACGGACAAACGTATCGCCACCAGTGCGCACAATGCACGACTACACGAGGCTTTTGGATAGCGCTGTTGCCAAATTGTTTTATAATTTTTAACTGGGGGATTTTTTTCTTGATTTGTAGATTTAAACATTTAATACTTAGTTTATTTTATTAGCCAATGAATCTACTTATAAGCTGTTAAGACGAAAGTTTTCAATTGTTAAGCTTTTCAGAAATAATTGCATTCAAAGTTTGTAACTTTGATATCGTTTAGACAAAAATCTGTCATGTCTTGACACATATGTCATATTAACTATTTGACTTGTTTTGAGCTACACTATCGCCCATTAAAATCGTAAGCATCATACTTTTTACACCCTGTATAATGGCATATTGACGTTGTCTTGTTCTTTGTTTTTATACTAAAAAAAAAAAAAATACCACTATTACCTGTTTTTGCAGTTTCACTACGTTCCCCTGTTTTTTGATAAACCGAACCTATAAAATGCGTGGCTTTAATTTAATATAAAAGTACTCTCACTTAAGAATAATTTATTTGATCGGAGAGACCATGACTTTACAATATTATTACAATTCTAAATTATACATAAATTAATTTCCTCTTATTGAGTACGATTTCCTACTGAGCTTTTATGCAAGTTATATTTTAAAATAATATCTAATAATTTTGTTTATAAGAAAACATAATTCAACGATTTTATTGGGTATGATTTATAATATAGCAAACTTCTTTGTTCCGAGAATTTAGTACCTTAAAAGTATAAGATCATAGAACGAGGAATTCACAGGACCATAGTTTAGCTTTCCCGTAGAATCTGAAGGAATGCCCAAAAAATCGAAGCAAAAGAAGTATAGTTGAATCATTTTCAAAATGAAAATTCGGCGCCCTTTAAAAGAAAAAAAGTAGCAAAAAGATTTGGTTTGAACTGCGGCTGCCTTTGTTTTTATAATGTGCCGCTTCCCGCACGTGTCTGTAATAATAGACCATATAAAAAGCAAAGGCGACCGACAATAAAAATTAAACCATTGGCTACTTTTTATGTTTTTTTTTTCTTTTCAAAGGACACCGACTTTTCATTTTAAAAATGATCCAACTATACGACATAATTTTAACATTTTTCTATGGGGTCACCCTATTGATTAATACGTTTCTAAAAATCATATTTTTTTCTTATAAATAGATTTTCTTTATCTTAGTATAGCTAATAAACTAAAAACTCCGCTATAATTTCAAAACAAAACAGTCTCAAGTAACGGTTTCCTAATGAAACAGATTTTTCCAAAGAAAATTTTTCAATTCCTGACATTAGGGTTCTCAGCCGTTTACGTAATTGGTTTAGGATTTTCCTGCTTTCGTACTGTCCTGAAAATCTTTTTTCAGGATATGGAGCTTCCAGTTTTATTGGATTTTACTGTGGGTTTGAGAAATTTAGTTATTATTCTCTATTTTAATTTCAAATGCGACTACTCGTAAAAGGTTTTCTTCAAAAATGTCTCACCTATACAGGGTGTTATCTGTGTCCGATATTTTCGAAGTGATTTTTCAAGTATTTTAAGGTAAATAGTTCCTATAAACGCGTGGTCCAAAATGCTTCGTTTTTAAGATACAGGGTGTCAAAGTTCTATTTTTATTTTTGTTTTTTTTTCTGCATAATTTCCTAAATAATGCCGATTTCTGAACGAAAATTGGTAACTGGGGGTTTTTTGACATAAGAAATTTAAATTTGTTCTCAATTTAGCTCTTACTTGTAAGGTATTATACAAGATTATTCTCGCTTTCAAAGGCTCATGACTTCTGTACAACCTTGTATAGTTATTTTTGGTAAAAGAAATTAATTCCTTAGTCATTTTTACGCGAAAAGGGTACTCTTATTAGATGTCGCTAGGAGCAATTGTTTTCGAAATAGTTTAGTTTAAAATAATCGATGCATATGCTAAGTAAAGACCGTCGAAAATGACGTTTTATCAAGTAGGCTAGTCAATGTTTTTTTTTGTTGTCATGTAAAAATTTAAACATAATACAATTTTGGGGATATCTAAAAACCTTATTTTTCCAAACACCTATTCAAAATGAAGAAGAACTGAGAAATCGAATAATAGACTCTTGTAGAACGATTAAAAATACTCCAGTAATTTTCCAAAGGGAACGCGAATCTATAAGGACAAGGGCATTTCCAACATTTATTGGGATTTTGATCTGGTTTTTTACCCCGTTTTTATTTAGTGTTCGTCTGTTCAATTTTTTTTTTAATATTTCATGTTGATTACAAAGAAGTTATTTTACAAAATTCTTCATTTTTTTTCACATGCATTGATTATTTTTAACCAAAATATTTTGAAACCGGTTGCTTCTAGCGACATCTATTAAAAGTACCTTTTTCTTGTAAAAATGACCAAGAAATTAATTTCTTTTACCAAAAATATAAATACAAGGTTGTACAAAAAGTCATAAGCCTTTAAAAGTGAGAATATATATACATGTAAATAGCGCCCCTTCAAGTAAGAGTTAAATAAAGAACAAATTTAAATTTCTTATGTCAAAAAACCTCCAGGTACCAATTTTTGTAGGCATTATTTAGGAAATTTTGCAGAAAAAACAAAAATAAAAATAAAACTTTGACACCCTGTATCTTAAAAACGAAGCATCTTAGACCACACGTTTATAAGAACTTTTTACCCTTAAAATACTTGAAAAATCACTTTTTCAAGTATCGGACACTTAATAAAGAAAACCCTGTATACATAAATAACCTCAATCTGTTTTCTAGTTATACCGTATGCAAAGTTTTGCACATAGTTGTGTTACTATAACCTAATTTTTTAATACTAGAGCAACTATTTATACAGGGTGTCTGGAAAATGTCCACTGGCGGGCTATAGGAAATCTATTACTCATTTTAGGTATTTGTTTGTTTTTCCACCCAAGAATGCCCAGACTTTGGAACCTGCTACCCTCAGAAATCTTCATTTCTTCTCGAAATCTCCAAATATTAAACCCTAGAACTACAAACCCATCTTTTTAACTGTAAACTACAAACCGAGGTAAATATTTGCTTTTAAAATCGTTCTGAAAGCAGTAATCTGACTTATGGGTACTCAATTTTTTTCGTTTTTTTATGCCCAAGAGAAAAGTGAAAAGCAAATGCAATTTTATCAAGATTTAGTTGGTTAAAAATTGATTTGAATAGTTATAAGTACTGAAAACAGTCAAACCGTCATTTAACAAATAAAAATTTATAACTATTTTTCCAAACAACCAATTTTTGACTTTTCAACGGATTTTAAAAAGGACACATACCATTATGATGTTTTACTATTTGAGACTTTAAAAGCTCAAACAAATTGAGAATCCCATCAATGGAAAAATCAAAAAATATCCATAAAATATTGGTTTTCAAGAATTTTTTTCTGTTTACTTTACTTATTATTATTTACTTATCAATATTTACCTGGGGTAGATATCTACCTTGATTTGTAGTTCTAGGGTTAAGTCCCGTGTGTATTTATACTTCCTCTTACTACACATAAAACACTCACAGTACGTTAGTACTTAGGCTTTCAGCTTTTGTGGACTGTCCCAAGATTTAAAGAAACATAATAATAATAAATAAAAAAAGCATCTGAAAAAAAAAATTTTGGTCAAAACTTTCTGATCGAAAGGTCAGATGGGATCTGCAAAATCTCAAAATATAAGTAATGCCCCACGTATACAATATATTTCGTTAACACATACCTTTTTTGTTTCAGAGCGCCACGGTCTTAAGGAATCCCACAAAATCGAACAACTCCAAATGAAAATCATCTCCTCTCTAAGAGATCACGTGACGTACAATGCCGAGGCACAACGGAAGGCGCACTACTTCAGTCGGCTTCTGGGAAAACTTCCAGAATTGAGGTCCTTGAGTGTGGCGGGCCTTCAAAGGATATTCTACTTAAAACTAGAAGATCTTGTTCCGGCGCCGCCACTTATAGAGAAAATGTTTGTCGCTAGCTTGCCTTTTTAGAAATAGGTAAAAGATAATTTTTTAAATTTTACTTACTTTGACAGCGTCTTTTGTATACATCAAGAATAATTCTTCTGTTGTTTTTTGTGATTACGGACAAGAATTTTACAACTAACTATTTCATTCTATCGACCACGGATAAAATTGTTCAGCGCAACTGAGAAAATATATATATATATATATATATATATATATATATATATATATATATATATATATATATATATATATATATATATATATATATATATATATATATATATATATATATATATATATATATATAATATATAATATTTTGGGTAGCACATGTTACTTAACTGATGTCAAGCACAGCCATCTTGATTAGTTGAGACGTTGCCAAAGCATCCAAGAAAATCAGTATGAATCAACAGAGAGCACATCCAAAGGTTTTTTCTAGCTCGCAGTTTTTATATTACCATTGACATAAAGGATTCTTTTTTTACCAGACCTCCGTCTGACAACAAATCGCTGTTTTCAATGATTTTAAAAATAAAAAAAAGGTTTTTTAATAGTCTTAAGAATGTTTTTTTCATATGTGTCCTACTTTTTAGCGGTCATTGTGTATGAAATCCAAAAAATCAGTGTAAATGGAAGCTGGACTTAGGTAGAATTTCTTTAACTTTTGATTTAAAGGCCCAAATCACCTAATAGTCCAAGAAAATAGGTCGTGAAATACGAATTCGAGGTTAAAACTTGAATTTTTGATATAAGTTACTTTGAAGAATTTAAAAACAAACTGTAATTTTTTTTTGAATTCACCCCCGGGAAGGGGCGAAAAAAATTAAAAAAGGAAAGGAAACGGTAAGTCCTAGAAAAAAAAGTTTTATATAAAAGTTGTAGAACGTAAAATTCTACATAAAAATGATTATATAACTTTTTTTCCTAAAATTAAAATTAACTGAGATAGGGTAGCTAATAGCTAGGGGATGATAACAGCAACTTTAAAAAATCATAAATTATTGGAAAATTAAAAAACTCATAGTTTTTTTTTTGATTATTTATATAACTAACAAATTTAATTCCAAAGATTTTTTTTTCTCTAGAATTAAAGTTGTTAATTATATAAATAATTTAAAAAAAAACTATGAGTTTTTTAATTTTCCAATAATTTATGATTTTTAAAAGTTGCTGTTATCATCCCCTAGCTTCTAGCTATCCTATCTCAGTTAATTTCAATTTTAGGAAAAAAAGTTATAGAATTATTTTTATGTAGAATTTTAGTTCTACAAGTTTTATTTAAAACTTTTTTCTCTAGGACTTACCGTTTTCTCAAAATTAAAAAAAATTTTTAATTTCTTTATACCCCTTCCCGGGGGTAAATTCAAAAAAAAAATTACAGTTCGTTTTTAGATTCTTTAAAGTAACTTATATCAAAAATTCAAGTTTTAACCTTAAATTCGTATTTCACGACCTATTTTCTCGGACTATAAATGGTCTTGACATCTTGGAGCAGACGGGTACACATCTTTGAGGGCATCCTATTGAGATTATGCCGAAATATCCTAGTCGCTTTAAAAGCTCTGAACAAAAATATTTCTGAAGTTTAGATAGAATTGTTTCAACAATACCCTGCTTTAAGTTTCTCAACTAAAAACCAATCTTTGACATCTGCTGAGTTTACGATACAAAACACAACAAACGTGCTTTTATTTGTCTTAACTAATATTGTTAATATTTGTTACCCACGCCATCTTTATATTTTTGTAACTTGTTTTTACTCTACCCTATTCTTAGTGAAAAAGCCACTAAACGACGTTTACAAAAGACGCTGTCAAAAAGGTAAGCTTACTTGCCCTTTTCTACAGGTAAATAGGACTTACCTTCCTAAGTAAGACTAACAAATCTCTCCAAACGTGATATGAACTAAGTTCTTTGTGATTCGTTATATCGTAAGTAGTATAGAATTTTTTTAATGTGAATTGTCTAATTTAGGGCTTAAGGAAGAGTACCTTAGTTAAAATGCAACTAAGAGTGTTTTTTGTAGGTTAAATGATGTCCATGATGTAAACCTTTTTTTATTAGTAGAAAGCGGAATTAGAATGTTTTTTAGGATTGATATGTATACCCTAAAAATTTGAATTTGGTATTGGTATTTTTTTACATTATAAAAATTGTATTAAGTTAGCTGTTACTAGAGAGAAATGCACAGTTTAAAATTAATATTTTTTTTATCTTGGGACAGTCCACGAAGGCCGATGCCTAAGTACTAACGTACCGTGGGTGTCTTCAGTGTGGTGAGAGGGAGTTTGTTCACACGGGACTTAAATTTTTGGAGATTGGGAGGAGAAGGAAAAACTTCTGCGGGCAGCAGGTTCCATAGTCTTGACACTCTAGGGATGAAGGAACGAAGAAAGCGGGAAGTTCGGGGCCTCTCTAACTGAACTGTAAAAGGATGCATAAAAGTTGAATTACGTGTTGCTCTGTTGGGAGCTGCCAGAGAAAGGATTATACTGGCCAACTCCTCTGAGCAGAAGCCGTGAAAATACCTATAGAAGAGCGACAGATCCCCACAGCTCGACGGTGGGCAAGAAGAGGAAGCCTTTCTGTGAGCGTTGGATCATTAATAAGACGAACGGCTCTTCTTTGAATGGAGTCCAGAATGCTAAGTGTTGTAGGGGACGCCATTCCCCAGACATGAGAACAATATTCTAAAGAGGGTCTGATTTGGGATACATACAGAGTGTACAGATTGGAAGAAGAGAAATATTTTCTGGCTCGAAGAGAAATCCAATCTTTTAACGCTAGAATTATGGATAAAATGGCTTTAAGTTATTTTATAAACAAGTTCAAACGTCGACAGTCGTTTTTAAATACGGTTAATTAAATCATTAAAGAGTGATTTAACAAGGACTAATCGACGCCGTATTTGGAACTTTTCTTAGGTTTAAAAAAAAAACGTTAAATAGCCATCTTGTGTATCATTTCCGTAAAATTCTGAAATGCTTAAGTAATTGATTTAGACTGAATCAAAAGGATTATGACATTAAATTAACATTTTTTTATTGGACACCTTATTTATTGGTCATAGATTTCAAGAAGAAAAATTTTGTATTCATTTTTAGTAACCACAGAATTATTTTAATTTTTATTCGAGCTGGAGATAATTACAGCCAATAGATCATCAATAAAGCTGTGTACAAACTATCCTCCACCTTATTGGTGGAAAATAAAATATTATAAAATTACCTACAATCCAACTTCGCTAGCTCTTCGTCAATATTCTGCTTCATAAGCTGCACATAAATTTCTCTAAGGCACTTTTCAAATATTGCTTTTGTTAAAATGGCGATTTATGCTTTAGTAAAAACAATAACAATTTTTGGGTACATTCATTTGAAATTTTAGGAATCTAGAATGTTAATTTGAATTAAGAGAAAATTTGTTTTAACTAAAGATTATTATTTATTAACGTTCGGTTAAACTTAGTTACATTCCATATTTATAATAACGATACGGCCTAAAATTTAATATTAAGAATATTAAAAAAGTACAAAAGCAATAAATTTTTGTTAAATATTATTTATAAAAGTTATTTTGCAGTGATGAACAATTTTCGCGATCCATTTAAAAAACCTTTTCCTTTTTAATATTTTCAAAAAACACGTTTCTGTTCATTTACTCAAACTAACAAAACACTAATAGTACGGGATCCGAATTAAGGCAACCTTCGCCCCTCTGCCAACCGGATAAAAGATATTTTTTATCAAATATTATACAGGGTGATTCCTAAAATAAGACTTTTTTAACTGTGTATAAAACTCGTTTAAATAAGCAACTTTTTTAAATATTTTTTTAAAACCCCAAAATAACAAAGCTACTAGTCGCTTGTATAAAATAATTTTTAGTTTATTTCTTATTTACGCTTGTTTTTTGTCTTGTTAATCACGCAGTATGAATCAGTCGCTTGCTTTTACCGGACGAGGCAAGGATTAATTTTAATTTTAAATCAATGTTAAATCGCGAAAATGGCACAATTCAAAAACAATAAATACGTGGATATGTTCCTCATTTATGGAGGTTTTTCATCTGCAAACGTTGCTTTAAGATTGTACGCGCGACGGTTTCTTGCGGCTCATTCTGGACCCAAGTACTCGGGTGATGGCAAGTCAGGTCGGTATAAGTAAAAAAAAATGTGAACAACATTGCGGGAAAATCACGTTCAACGTGTCCAAGCACTACAGCCCGAAGACTTCTTGGGCGGTGACAACTTACTTAAGACAGGACCGTATTCGACACACTAAATGAATGTAAGTTCCTTATTTTTTAGTATTTTAAAAAAATATATTTAAAAAAGTTGTTTATTTTAATGAGTTTTATATACAGTTAAAAAAAAGTGTCAACTTAGGAAACACCCTGTATGTAAACAAAAGTATCGAGTATGAGTTGCCTAAAAATGTGGTCAATGCTATGAATAATTAAAAATAAAAATATTTGATATTTCTGTACAATGTCAAAGCTTAGAGGTAAATGGTTTTTTATATGGATCGAAAACTATGAATATCACTGTAGTATCTTTGGACTTTTAACACAAACAAAATAAAATCCAGTGTTTTATAACTAAGGTACTCTTGCCAAGTAACACTTCTGAATAATGTGTATTCCACCCCCTATTTTTGGTGTAGCACCAGTTTAGATTTAAGCACATGTTTATACATAAGTTTAAAAATAGCTAATGTAATATTTTTTGTAATACTATATTCCTAAGATTAAACCCATTAAGGTTACATATGCAATATACCAGACAAACAATTTTTTAAATTGCATTAAGAGCCTTAGGTAATCCATGTCTTGTTAAGTATCTAGAAAATTTCCTTTTATGGTATTTATTAAAATATGGAACGTACTGTCAATTTATTTTACATCTTGGATTTTAAATTATGCTAATTTTAGAAAATACGCAAGAACAACTGAATTTTTACTTTTAACAACTAAAATTTAAAAAAGAATAATGAACAGTGCGATTCTTTATAAGTGGACCCCCCAGGTTTTTGTCCCTTTTTTGATTTTAGATTCTTCAAACAATAAATTCAATAAATGGGATAGCTCAAAATTTTTTATGACCTGAAATTTTTTCCGTGGTGTCAACTACCGACAAGTTATCAAAGTGTAATTTTTTTTAAAAAATAAACATATTTTTATTGACTAAGGTTCAAATTCCGTCTAAATTTGATCGTATATTATATAAATTATATAAAATTTTATTAAAATTAGTTTTATATATATTTATTATAAAAATTTCAAAAAAATATTTTTTATAATAGATATATATATATATATATATATATATATATATATATATATATATATATATATATATATATATATATATATATATATATATATATATATATATATATATATATATAATATATATATATATATATATATATATATATATATATATATATATATATATATATATATATATATATATATATATATATATAATAAATATATATAATATATTAATATTATTTTAGGATTTATTTAATATTCTATTTATAGTGGTTTTTGATCAAAGTCTGTCAGGATAAAGCTGCTGATATCTTCCTGAATAAACCATTTTGACCGATATTGATTGATAACCTATTCGTTTAATTTTTGACAACTCCCCAACAAGAGTATGTAAAAAAAAAAATTTACCCAGACAGATTTACGGGAAAACTTTTTTTTATATTTATATACCAGGTGCCATTAATTTTTTTTTAAATTTTGAGACGGAATATCTTGAAAACTAATCGTTCAACTGCCTTAAGTTTTATTAAGCCTATTAGAGAAATTTTTAAACTATGAAAAAATATATAGACCAGTTATTCAAATTAAAAAAAATTGACGACTTTGCTATTACTCGTTGGAAGTTGACACCACAGTAGAAGGAGCTAGTGCGTTCAACGCCATCCCAATCCGGATCAATATTTTATCTCGAAATCTAGATTAATAGCCCACGTGAGCTAGCTCTATTTTAGACACTGCGCATGCATCAACGTCAAATGTCATCTGTCAAATGTCGAAGTACTGCGCATGGTCCAATGTCAAATGTTAAAAACCACGCTGCCAACTGTTAAAAAAAAAATGAAGCACGTGATCGGCCACGTGTCAATGCATAAATGGGTAGTTTTTTCCATGTATTTCTTATGGGAGAAATTTAAGCCCCGATCTGCAATTTTAGTCCACCCAAAAAGCCTAACTCAATATGGGTTTTGTTTTAAACCACGTGATATAGGGGGTTTTTTTTGTAGGAAAATATCATCATATTAAATAACAAAATGGGAGGACCCCTGATGACTCAGATGGAGTTCATTAATACCCTAGTATGGTTGCAAAAAAAAGTATAATTGTAAATTTTTTTTAAATCCCAAATGTAAAATAAAAAAAAGGGTTCTTGATAATATTCACGAGACATAGTTTTTTACCAGCTATTACAGAATGAGCAAAAATAAAGTTATATCAAAAACTTTCCCAAAAGTTTTTTTGTGGTAACTTAAGTAGATAAATTTTTTCTTTAACTTGGATTCTGATTTGACGCCCCCTTACTTTAAATGTTTTTGTCAAAGCTACCTTTAGATGTTTAGGAATAAGTGTCTTTCTCTTAGGTAAGCTGGCCTTTTTTGAATTTCTCGTATACTAACTATCTTCGTATTAATTAATTTTAAAAATTATATGGCTAAAAAATTTAAAAATTATTTTTTTTATAAATGATGTTATACTATTGTCATTTAGCACATTTAAGCATTTTCATTGCTGGGGGTGTAAATGTATGTGTGTGGGTACCCCCTAAAGAAATAATTGGAAAAATAGGTTTGTTCTTTTGGGGTAACAAAAAAAATAATGAGAGATAAAAGATGAAAATATAGGTTTATAACAAATTTTTCATTTCTAGTACATATTTTAAAAATAATATCCCCTGATGGTCGAGGGGGAACCAAATATCTAAAGGATATCAAAAACCCATGTGCGGGGGTTGATCTGACCGTGTTAAAAAAAAAAAAACGAAAAGTCTTTTTTTTTTTTCCCAAAAAATCTAAAAAAATTTTTTTAAAATTTTTTTTAAATTTAAAAAAACAGCTTTCAACCAAAAAATTGCATTTTCTTAATGACAAACCTTATTTTGGTTGGTAAAAAAAAAAAAATTTAATTTTTTTTAGCTGCGTCTTAAAATCAATTGCACCATTGGTTTAAACATCTGTATACTTTTTTGGTATTTAATTTTTTTTTTTTTTGACACTATTAAAACTTTTTGGGGTTTTAACCCGTTTAGATAAATGTAAAAAATTTTGAAACCTAACAATACTCGAAAGAAAAAACCTTTTTAAATAATTTTATAATTTTAATGTAAATGTAAAGTTATAGGCTTTATAAGATATTTTTCAATGTTACCACCACCAGAAACGTGGATATTACTAACAATGCGATACCCCCCGTCAAGGCATTTTTTTTTATAATTAAAAAAAAAATTTTATTTACACTATTTACAGAAAAAAAAAATTTTTTTTTTTTACTAGTATTGTAAAAATTTCCTGTCGAAAAATTTCCTAGATTTTTTTTGTTTTTTTTGTATATTTATTTTTTTTTTTTTGTTGTTTTTAAAAAAACCCAAATAATGTACCAATGTTGGGGATTTATTTTAAATTTTTTTTAAAAGCTTTAAGACACCCAAGTCTGGGGGGGAAAAAAGACATATTAAACAAAGACATGTTTTCCATTTGTTTGTATATTTTGTCCTAGTAAGTTAATTTATGTAACCCTTTTTACAAATTCTCGAATAAAAAGTCATAGTGCCATGTTATATATTTTTGGAAAAAAACAGAGTGCCTAAAATATAAAAAACCCCCCGATTTCGTAAATTAAAAAATTGATTCTAAAAAAAAAGAATACTTTTTAAACTCTTAAAAGTTTGAAAATATTGTTATAAATATAAAATATTTATAATGATTTTATTTAAATACAAAATATATAAATTGTATATCAAAACTTTGGAATTACAAAATTATCATGATTTGTAATCAAAACTTCTTTAATTATAAAAAGTTTTTTTTGGGTTTTACCTATAAAAGAAATGCAGTTTTGCGTTTTTTAAAAAATTTTCTTAAAATTTAATATCAATTTTGCTATACCATTATAAGTTACGTTCAAGCAATATCTCTTATATTAAAAAAAGTAAGTACCACTACTTTGGACCTAAGAAAAATACTAACGTACTTTGTTGAAGACACTCACAGCGTCAGTATTTTAACCTTAACCTTGGTCAACTGTCCCACGGTTTTAAAAAATTATTAAATGAAACTTTTTTTTTTTTTTTTTTTTGAGTTTACTCTGCCCCAATGTTATTATACTCATATCAGCAAACTGCCTTGAATGATGAAACGGATGGCTGAGAGATAGTTACCCCAAAAGGAGATTTATTATATACAGGAGGTCCAAAGTTTATTATATATAAAATTTTAATTTATTAAATAATATAAATTTTTCTGCGTTAATTCCCCAAACCAAAGCTTTTGACACACCCTGTATAGTGTATGGCTTTGTAGATTTCCACCTCTATATATTTTTTTAAAATTTTCACCGTCCTTCCTATATGTTATCCTTTTTTTGTTTTCCATTTTTTGGGCTCTTAAAAGAAATTTAATTTTATAGGGGAAAATTTTTCTTCTTTTTTATTAATTTTAAAATTAAAAATTTCTGAATAAAAAAAAAGATCTTAATTTTTACCCTGTTTTTTAAAAAAATAAAAAATTTTTGGGGTTAAAAATTGTTCTGCTGTTTTTTAGATATAATTGATTCTCAGTTTTGATTTTTTTTTTTAATATTCTTAGAGAGGTGAGATGCCCTTTTATAATGTCAAGTTAGAGAAAAAAAAATTTTTCCAAAACCCCAAAATAAAAATGTTTGGAAAAATTTTTTATTTTTTTAAAAATTCTTAGGAAAAAAATTTTAATACATATCCAAACAGAAAATTTTTGAAAGTGTTAATTTAAAAGTATGTTATACATCAGTACAAAAAAAATATGATCCAGAATAGCCAATTGCAAATTTTTTTTTACGACTTTTACCAATCTTACTTTTTTTAAATTTTCCTCTTTTTTTTTGGGCTTTAAAAGGGTTTTATCTTGTTTACCCCCTTTACAGGCTGATAGCTTTTTCCTTTGGGTTGAAACAACCTGCACTTGGTGTATTTATATTCTTTTTTTTTAAATACGGCTAGAAAATAATGAAATAGTATATTACATACCGGGGTGGTAAAAGCCCATTACCCCGTTTCAAAAATTCCCCGGTACGAGCGTGAGGCAGTACCTGTCAAAGGGTGTTTTTTCCCAAGTTTGTATATTTTTTTTTGGGTTTTTATTTTTTAAATAAAAAAAAGCAGAAGATTATGAAAACTTTAAGTAACAATTTAATAATACAAACATTTGGTTTGTCAAGGCGATTATTTGTTTCATAAAATTTTAATGAAAATCTATTGAAAGTTTTCAAGTTTTTTGGGGGGCTGGCGGCAAAATTTTTAAATTTTAAAATTTTTCTAATATATATATATATATATATATATATATATATATATATATATATATATATATATATATATATATATATATATATATATATTTTAAAAAAAGAAAAAACCCTTCCCCCGGGGGTTTGGTTCCGGGAAGGGGGAAATTTAAAAGGGGAAACCTTTTTAAAAATTTTAACAAAGTGTGTAATTAGGTTCTTACTAATATAGGGTTTGAAAAATACTTTTAATGCGCCCAACTTTGACTATGGAAAACGTCATTTACTTTGCCCCGGGGCGGGGTTCTTTTTCAATATTTTTTTTAAATAAGAAATGTTTATTTACAAATACCCCAACATGTATACACCTGTACCCTTGTCCAATTTTGTATAAAAAAGCTACCCTTTTCTATGAATTTTATACTCCCAAATATCTTTTTTTTCTCCTATATTTGTAAGAACCTAATTAAAACCGTCTACTTTAAAAAGTAAATCTCTTTAAAATTACAAAACCAAAATTAAAAAAAAACTTTTTTTTTTTTTTTTTTTTTTTTTTTTTTTTTTTTTATATATATTACGTAACAGTTAAAACGCATTAGCCGCAGGCCCCCCAAAAACTTGAAAACTTTCCCAAAAGATTTTACGTAAAGCGGGTATGAAACAAAAAGCATCGCCTTGACAACGCAAATGTTTGTATTATTAAATTTATTGTTCTTAAAATTTTAAAAATCTTTTGCTTTTTTTTTAAAAAAATAAACTAAAATGTGAAAAATTTTGGGACACAACTTTTAGTGGAAAACCCAAAAAACACTCTTTCAGATTACATTTCTCGCTCACGCTCTTTTTTTTTTTCGAAATCGTTTTTAACTTTTTGGGATGTTTTACTATTAAAGACCCTTTTTTTTCTAATTAAGAATATTACTTAAAACCCAAAATTCCGCGAAAACAGTGGCCCAACTCAAAAACCCGATATTTTAAGATTTTTTTTTTTAGCGTAAAGAAAGAAATTTTTGGAAAAAATTTTTGTTTTTATAAAGTGGTTTTTTTTACTTATTGCAATATTACTTGTTTTTTTTTACCTAAAAATATCATAAACAATATTTAACTTTATAGTTTAATAGTTTCTTTCTGCGCGTAACGGGTTTTTTTCAGAAAATTTTATGCACAAAAAAAATATTTTTTTATTTTTAAATAAAAAATTTTTTCCATAAAATGCCAGTTTTACTCCTATACCCAACTACACACGTTATTAAAATAAATAAAAAGGTCTTTTTTAATTTTTTAATTATTGCCTTTAGTATAGTTACCAGGAATGTTCGCAAATTTCTATTGATTTGCGAAAATTCACAAATTTTTCCATTTTAGCTTTTTAAAAAAATGTTTCTTAGATTTTGAATAGAGAAAAAAATTCTTTTTTTTTATAATGTTTAAATATTTTTAAACTTTTTTAATAAATGTATTTAAATAAATATTTATACGACCAGATTCCTCTTTTTGTTTTTAAGATATATTTATCATTTTTTTTATGGTTTCTTTTTTCCTTTTTTTGTTAGTTTTTTTAAAATATATTATATTGTAACAATTTTATTTGATTTAAATATATATATTTAAAATTTATACTGATTTTTTTGCTTCATTAAGCAATAAAACCTGTCCTTATATATAGCTACCCCTTAAAATTTAAAAAAAAATAAATACAGGCAATAAAGTGGGCAAAGAGCCCCCCCAGATTAACTGGATTATATTTGATTCAATTTTTTTGGTACAAAATTTTTTTTAATTTTTTTTTTTTAAACAAATTTTGCAAATTAACTAACCCCAGAATTTTTTTAAAAACATTCGTATTCCTTTTGCACATATACTAAAGACCCCCAAACTTTTAAGCGCCTTTAAAAAAAAATTAACTGACTTAAAAAAATAAACTTAAAAGGAAATTTTTTTTTTTTATATTCAGTATGTCCACGGAAAAGGTGTTGAATGGAAAAAAACCTTTTTTAAATTTTTAATTTTTTATCGAAAAATATCTTGATAAAAAAATTTTTTTTCTTCTTAAGTATGTTGGGGGAAAAAATATTTAACATATTTTATACGCGATGTCAAAAATTTTAAAAAAATTTTAAATGGTACATGAATAGGTGCATTTATTTGAGAAGAAAGGGGTCTTTTTAAAATTGTTTTTTAAACCAGGCCCAAAAATGTTGGGGTTACCATTCCCCGGGAGGGGGAAAAATTTAAAAAAACCCAAAAAGAAAAAAAAAGGGCGGGAAAAAATAAAATTTTAAAAAAGCAAAAAATTTTTTAAGGTTAGGAAAAAATTTCCATTTTGGGGGGTTTTTTAAAAGAAAAACCACAAACGGGCCCCTTTTGGGGGTAAAATTTGTTTTTTTTTAAAAGCCTTTTTAAAAAAAAAATTAAAAAATTTTTTTTTGGTTTTTATAAGGGAAACGAGGGATTTTTTCCAAAAAAATTTAATAATTTTTTTTTTTTTTAATTTTTAAGGTTTGCAATTATAAATGAAAAAAGGGGAAATAAAAAAATGAAAATTTGATGGGAAAATTTTAAAATGCTGGACGGGCCCCTTTAAAATTTTTGGGCCCTCACCCGGGTCGTTAAGGAACGAAAGGGTTATTTTCCAAGGGGAAAAGATTCCCTTTTTCCCGGTTAAAAATTTAAGAGGATTTTCCCATTTGCGCCAAAATTTTTCCCCCGGTTTGAAAAATTTTAAAAATTTTCAAGGCCCAAAAACCCCCCCGGTAAAAATTTACCCAAAATTTAAATCTTTTTCCCCGGAAAAAAGTTAAAAATTTTTGAATTTTTGGAAAAGGGCATTTTTCAAGGGGTTTCCCGTTTTCCTTGGTTTTTCAAAGTTTCAATTTTAAAATTCAAGGGAGCCGCTTTGAATAATTTTGCACAAAAAATTTGTAACCTTTTTGGTAAAATTTTAATTAATTTGGGTTTAGAAGTGGTTAAAAATTATCCTTTGGGGTTTTTTTTTTAAAATTTTTAAAAAAATTCAATACTTTCTTTTTTTTTAAATTTTTAATATTTTTAAAAAAGATTTGGGCTTAAAATGGGGGCTGATTGTTTTTTTTAAAAAATTTTTTCTTCCCATAAAATTTTTATTTAAGTATACATAAAAAAAAAAATTTTAAATCCCCTAAAAAAAAATTTTAAGTAAACCCCCAAAAGTCACGGGTTTCCCTTTTTTGGGGGGTAAAGGAAACCACCTTATAAAAAAAGTGAAAAAAATATTTTTGGAAAATTTTAAAAAACCAGCAAAATCCTTGGGGGGTCTAAAATTTTGGTGGGGAAATTTTGAAACTGTTAACTTTTTTTAAGGGTTATGCTTTGGGAATTAAAAACCTTTTAAAAATTTTATAAAGAAACTTAAATTTTTTTTAAAATGGTACTTTATATTTTAAAACTTTCCCCATTTTTTAAAAATGGCCCTTTTTTGACTATACAAGAACGGGAAGAAAGGATTCCAGGGTTTTCCCAAAATTTTTTTTTTTGGGGGCTTTGGTTCCCCCAAAAGTTTGATAAAATTTTTATCAAAAGTTTGGGGAAATTTTTAAAGGGTTTTTAATTTTTGGGGAAAAAGGGATAGACGGTTCCATTTCTTTTTCCTTCATAAAATTATGGCTTTTTTTTTCCCTAAAATTTTTCCCAAAATAAAAAAAGGGAACCCCCTTAAAAATAAAAAAACCCAAAGGGAATTATTTTAAAACCCGGAAATAAAAAAGGCTTTTTTAAAAGGCTTTTTTAATTTTTAAAAGGTTTTTGAACAAAGATAAAAAATTTTTAAAACTTTTAAAAAAATACCAAAATTTTTTTTCCCAACCCAACAATGGTTTTAGGTCCATAATTATTCAAGTTTCTTGTGGGGTTTTAAAAATTTTTAAAAAGATAGTTTTTGGGGAACCTTTTTAATTATTTTTTTTAAAATTTAATTTTAAATTTTAATTGTTTTCATTTTTTTAAATTTTTTGCTTTTTGGGGTTTTTGAATGGTGGAGTGCCGAAAAAAAATTGGCAAAACCCCCTAATTTTTTAAATTGGGCAAATTTTTAAATGGAAAAAACCAACCAATTAGAACCTTACCTTTTAAAAAAGCGTTATTATTTTAATTAATTAAAAAGGTTTTTAAAAAAAAATTTGAAAAAAAAAAGGTACTCTCAAAAAAAATTTTGAAAAAATATTTTTATTTATCCTTTTTTATATTTATTTTATTATTAATTAACCAATTAAAAATTAACAACTCATTTTGTACTAGTAAGCGGGATAGTGACAATTTTATTGACTTTGTTTTTATAATTTATTATCCTAGTATTTTTAGCTTAAAATGCTTACTTTGAAAAAATTTTACTTTGTGCAATGTTAGGGGAAAAAAAAAAAAATGTTTCGTCAGATTTTGGGAATTTTAAAAAAAAAATTCCCCCCAATGAAAAAAAGTAAGCATATTGGGTGATAAGCTAAAAAACTAAAAAAACGAAGTGTCAATAAAACTTGTCACTATCAACTTCTAGTACAAAAAGGGGTTTTTAAAATTTTTTAAAATTTTTAAATTTTATATTAAAAAAAAATTTTAAACAAAATAAAAAAAAAATTGGTTTTAAAATTTTTTTTAAAAACATTTTTTTTTTTCCCCCCTTTTTTTCCCCAATATTTTTTTTTTTTTTCAAATAAATGCCTTTACTCTTGTCCCCTTTTTTTTTTTTTCCCCAAATTTTTTAAAAACCGCGTATAAAATATGTTAAATGTTTCTATTCCAATCTTACTCTATTTTTTTTTAAAAGGGGGCTTTTTTTTTAAAACTAAAAAATAAAAAGTTTTTTTTATTCAAACCTTTTCCGTGGACTACTGTATTTTCCCAAAAATTTAAACCCCAAAAACGAAATCAAAAGAAGGTACGAAACAAACAAGGGACCAACAAAATGACAATTCTTGCGAATTCGCTATAATCGAGGCTCTTGATTTAAGATTACTTTTGATGTTATTTTGAGACTAAAAAATAAACTAAACTTTAAAAAACAAATTTTTTGGGGGGAAAATTTGGGCAAAAAAAAGAAAAAAATTTTTTATAGTAAAAAAGCGTGGGGTGGTTTGAAATTTAAAATTTTTTAAATTGAACCTCACGTTTTTTTTCTAAAAATTAAAAAATTTTTGGGTTTTTTTATTGCAAAAAAAGGTTTTTTTTTCAAAATTTTTTTTTGGGGTTTTAAAAAAAATTTTTTTTTGCAAAAACCAAAATTTTTGGGGGGTTTTTCCCCAAAAATTTCCGGGGGAAAGAAATTTTGTTTTTAAATTTTTTTTTAATTTAAAAATTTTTTAAAAATTTTTTTTTTTCCCAAAAAAAAGGGAAAAAACCCCCCAAAAAGGGAAAAAGCACCCCTCATGTTTTCGGGGTTTTTTAAAATAAAAATTTAGAAAATTTTACGCGAAAAAATTTGGGGAAAAAATTTTAAAAAAACCGGGTTTAACTCCAAAAAACCTAAAATTTTAAAAAATTTTAAGACCCTTTTTGGGGGTTTCATGGATTTTGGGGAAAAACAAAGAATTTTAAAAATTTTCCCCAAAAAATTTTATTTTGACGAAAGGTTCAAAATTTAAGGCCAAAATTAAGCCCTTTTATGCTTCAAAAAAAAAACCCAAAAAAAAATTTTAAATGAAGGCAGGTTTTAAAAAATTTTCCCATTTGCCTCCTTTTCAGTGAATTTTCCGATAAAAAAACCCCCAAGTTTTTTCCAAGGGGCTAAGGGGGTTTTTTTAAATGGGGTAAAAAAAGGAAGAAATTTTTGGGGGGCCCTTTTTTTTGGGGCCCAAAAAACCTTAAAATAAAAATTCCCCTATTTTTTTTTTTTCCTTTCTGGACCCAGGGGCCCCAAAAGGAAAATTTCCCAAAAAGGGGAAAAAGAGGTTTTTGGGGGCCGCAAAGAGGAAAAAATGAAAAAACCCAAAAGGATCCCGAGATCTTTTGGGGTCGGTTTTCCCCCTTTTTTTCCCCTTGCCCCCTTTAAAAAAATTTTTTTTAAAAATTTTAAAATTTTAAAAATTTTTTTTTTTTAAAAATTGGAATTTTTGGGGGTAAGGAAAAAACACCCCCAATTTTTTTTTCCCAAAACCTTTGGGAAATTTTTGGGGTAAAAAATTTTTTTTTGGAAAAGGGGGGCTGGTTAAACCCCCCCTGGGGGGGAAAAAAAGTAAAACGCCAAAAAAATATTTACCCAAAAAAAGGGGGTTTAAAATTTTTTCCTTTTTTTTAAAATTTAAAATTTTAAAAGTTTTTTTCCCAAAAATTTTTTTGAAAAAGGGGCTGTTTCGGTGGAAAGTTTAATTTTAAAAATTATCAAAATACGTTTTTCCCCGCCCAAATAAAATTAAATTAAATTTTAAAAATTTTAAATTTTGGTTTTTAAAAAAAATTTTAAACCAATTTCTTTTTTAAATTTTTTTTGTTTTTTTAAAAAAAATTAAAAAAGTTTTTTTTTAAAAAAACATAAAATCCAAAAATGAAAAAACCCCGAATGCAATTGTTCCCCAAAAAATTTTCAATTTCCCCTTTTAAAAAAATTTTTTTTGGTTTTAAATATAATTTTTTTTATTTCAAAATTTTAAGCCGGGATCGATACTCATTAACTTTTCTTCTAATATTGTGTCATAATTTACGTCGTTATAATTCAAAAATGTCAATGTCAACAAAAAAAGTATTTTTAAAATTTTCTTAAAACCTACAAAAATATGCAAATTTGAAATGCAAAATTTGAATATGCTCCAAAATATAAACGGTCTATTGCGGTTGCTACCAAGAAATTTGACGACAACAGCATGTCTTTTAAACAGGCCAGTTTCAGCTGGCGATGAATCGTTTTTAAATGGGTCTTCTGTGCAGTATCTCGAGGATATGTACAATGCTTGGGTGAAAGATCCGAAAAGTGTCCATGTAGTAAGTAACATAATAATGTAATTTTTCTGCGCTGTGGGTAGAAATACTTTAACTTTTAATCAATTTTTAAGAATACTAAAACTTTCTTTAATCATCGCTGGAACTCAGATATCAATTCGCTTCTATTTCCACCGACCAGGCTGAGGCAGTTGGAGTTGAATCTGCTTTTGTTTCGACTCACGAAGCAGCAACAACTGTTACGATCCTTACCTCTTTCACTAATAGAGTAGTGTTCAACTAGAATAGATCCTTTTCCAACTTTTTTTATCTTAATTAAGAAATCAGTTATGTGAAATGTATGCCAAAAAATAAGGAATTGGGGAACGAGGTAGCACGTAGTTTTAAAGGGCGTTTAATTCCCTTTTCAGTGGTATCTTACTGTGTTGCTTTTTGTCCAGAGGTTTCCGAATAATCGCGTTTCAAAGTTGTAGAAACAATTAAACTTGCTGGATTGATATTGCGGTTTTCAGGTAAATGTTTACACAAAAATTATTGCATTGGGTAGTTCAAATAATTAGAAGAGCATGTAAGACAGTTAACATCATTGAATAACAGGAATAATTATTCAGAAAGCTCTGGACAAAAGGCAACAAAGTAGGATACCACAGAAAAGATAATTAAACGCCCTTTAAAACAATCTGCCACATGACATCCATTCCCATTTAAGATTCTAATTAAACATCTACCTTCTGGGGTTAGAAACTTAAAAGGCTAAAATCTTATTAAAGTGTCCCCCTCACAAATAAAATTAACAGTATCTTTGTTTTTCATATTTTTAACTTTAAGCAAGAATTTAGAATTGATTTTTAAACACCCTGTAGATGTTGATTCTAAAACTCATTGGAAAACTCTGTCACAACATAGCCCCCTGGCAAGTTTATTGCCTACATGCTTTATAATTGTGGGAACTTCGTTTCGAGGAGTCTACCACACATTTCCTCTGCGACTTTCCTCTGATTCCTCCGCTTTTCCGCTGAAAAAAACCCTATATTATAGAATTTAAGGTTCTAAAAATCCACATTACTTTTTCAGCTTAAAGTTACTGATTTTGATTAAAAATGTTAATTTAAACATCCGACAAAAAACTTGTCCCAAACTCTTATTTGTCTCCTTGAAACATGCAAATTAAAGTATTAACCACATGTTTTTGGTAAAATTGATTGTAAATGATTCATGAAATAATATTCTATGGTTGTCCGACAAATCAAGCGCATTTAATTCATGACAGCTGGAAATGGAATTTTGACGTATAATTAAATCGATTGACCATGACCTAATTTTCACTTTTTTTCTTTTAAATTTATTGTAGAAAAATTTGTGGTCGTGACTTTTAAACCTTGTGAAATCGCCATAATATGGGCTTTTTCGAGAGGAAAACGGAAGAATCGAAGAAAGTCGCAGAGGAAAAGTGTGGTAGAACTCGTCGAAACGAAGTTCCTCACGAATTATAAAGTATGTGGTAATCAACGCAGCCTCTGGATATCAGAAACCAGGCGGAAATCTATGCTATCCAAGCATGTGTTCAAGAGAATGTGATAAGCCGAACTAAAGCAAACCAATTTTTGCGACTCGACCGATTTTTTATTTAAATTAGCAAATAATGTCCATTTACATATCGTACTAAATAACGCCAAATTTTCTTAAGAGTGATGGGCAATGGTTTGCTTTTATTAACACTAAAATCTTGAATTTCTATCGTCTTTATTTGTTAATTGATACACAACGTTTAGGTTAGTAATGTATCTCCAACCGAGTTATAAATAAAGGCAATGAAAATTCAAGATATTAGTGTTATTGAAACGATAAATATGTTTTAGTCTTGGGACTCCTACTTTCGAAATTCAGCCCAGGGCGGTTCCGGTTACTACAGGCCTCCAACTCTTGCACCTAGTTCAAGAAGTGTCGGTGAAAGCCGCTGCACAGGCTGTAGCACCAGCAGTATCTGCTAGTCCAGCAGCAATAGAAGAGCATTTGACTGTACAGGGTATTATTAGAAGCTATCAAGTAAGATTTATTTGGGGTTATTTACAGTTTGTTCCTAAAAATTAATCAAGTAAATTAGTACGGTGTAGAGAAGAAGCTGGCTAGTTGTTAAACCAGTCATAAAAAATGTTATGAGAGAAGTTAGCCAATTACAGCATTTAATTATTTTTCTTATAATTACTTTATATATATATATATATATATATATATATATATAATATATATATATATATAATATATATATATATATATATATATATATATATATATATATTTATATATTATATATATATATATATTATATATATATATATAATATATATATATATATATATATATATATATATATATATATATATATATATATATATATATATATATATATATATATATATATATATATATATATATTTATATATATATATATATATATATATAATATAATATATATATATATATATATATATATATATATATATATATATATATATATATATATATACATATATATATCTAAAATACAATTATCAAATATTACATTTTTCAATCCTATACGAGGTAAGTTAAAAAATATGAAATTTAGTTGAGAGTAAAGTACCTTTATATTTCATAATATCGAAAATTGTTATAGTGAAAAGTTGTTAGGAATTAAAAATCACGTTTAAATATGCAGTTGCAATAATTTTTGATATTTTTATTTATTTCTCGAAACATCTCTACTCGAACAACAATAATTTAACTGTAATTATTGTACATGCAATCTAGGATGCTCTTACAAGAGATGTTAGGGAGTAATTATTGTACGTGTAATCTAGAATGTTTAAACAAGAAATGTTTAACAGCAGCATTTAAAACATCAGTTGTATTTAGCGAAAGCTGGTAGAAAGTATTAAAAAATTGAGTAGAAATGCCCAGGAAAATTTGTAAAAAAAAATTTAATGAGAAGGATGTAATTGCATATTTAAACATATTGTTATACCGATGTGTTTACATATGTGTAACAATATTTTTTAATTCCGAACAACTTTTCATAATTACAATTTTCATTATTGTGAAATATAAAGGTACTTTACTCATGAGCAAAATTAATATTTTTTGACATACCTCGTATAAGATTGATAAAATTTAATATCTGTTGATTGCATTATAGATTTCAGAACATGCAGAACTTTTTATGAGAAATAACTTTTTTTCCTAAAATTAATAATAAAAAAAGTTTCCCATATGTTGCCAACTTAAGTAGACACTTGGGGAGCATATTTTGTACTTTCAGAAATTTGGCGAAAAAACTAAAATTATCGATTTTCGTTTTATCTTTTTACGAGTTTATTTTAAAAGCAAGAAAAAATCTGAAAATGCATTCTCATTGAAACTTTTTGCGCTTTATCTATTGGTAAAGTCAAAAATTTCTTATGACGTTTTGCTTTCGCTAAACCATCATCAACTTTATTTTTTTAAATACGGTCTTCGGTTGTTTATTGCATTTTTTGAAGCAGTTGCACACATGATTTCTTACAGGGGCATTCCATATTTGTTAAGTAAATATAAAGTTTTATTTATTTTTGTAATTAGGATAATACGGGGTTCAAAAAAATTAAATAAACAATCGAAGGAAATTTTTTACTTCTTCAACATATAAAGCGCAAAAATTTATAATAGGAATGTATTTTTAGAATTTTTTTAACTTTTGAAACAAACTAGTAAAAAAAATAAAAATTAAAATCGAAAACTTTTGGAATTACGAAATACAACTTCAATTTTTTAACGGTATATTATGAAGCTCCCCAATACGCAACTTTGCCAAATTTAAACTACCCACCTATCTCTTACCGTTTCGGAGATCCCCATGCTGTTCATTCTTATCTTGGACACACTGTATATATACGGGAGTGTATTTTCCACAAATAACTAAACGCAGTAAAATTATTTTAGAATCATGGACATCTTGTAACAAGAACCAGTCCTCTTGAAGAAATGTTCGACTTACTTGACAAAGATACCACTTTAACTCAAAAACTTGGTGTAATACCTCCGGAAGTTGTTAGACATTATAAAATAAGTAAGTCAGTAAGTCATAATTATACAGAGTGTAACATAAATATGGAACGCTCGAAATACCTCCCACACCGTTAATCCAATTTTTATGAAACTATGTACTTATAGGTTCGAAATTACGCCGGCTCGAATGGTGAGCTCCGCGTCGTTGCCAAGTTTACCGTTTTTCTGAAATCGAATGAAACTTGGTTTTTTTAAACGGAACACCCTGGATTTGATTCAGTTTTTGAGTTCTGCTTAAAATTGTGTCTACTTTTTGTATAAAGTATTTGTTTCTAACGATAACAGTTTCTGAAAGAATTAAGATTAAAGTAATACTTAATGTGTTTTACCTACAAATACCTGCACATGTAAGCTTACCTGGAATACCTGACATTGTCAATATTTTTACAAAGTTATTTACACAAAACGGATCATTTAACTGAAACCCAAAGAATCGAAATTTTAATGATACTGGGTTATGGGGACAAAATGAGAACACAACAAAAAGTTTGTAATATTTTTAATGACAAATATCCTGACAGAAATCCGTTAATAAGATCTACTGTAAGCAAAGTTTTTAAAAAATTCCGTGAATCTGGACACGTAAAAGCACTCTGGCCGACCTAAAAGTTCAACAGATGGTGATAAGGCTCTAAACGTTTTGTTGAGTTTAGAGGAAAATCCCCACCTTTCCACCAGAATACTGGGAGAAGAAAATCACATTTCCCATATGTCGCCTGCTAAAAACCTAAAAGTTTCATCCCTACAAAATAAGACTGGTTCAAGAGCTCTCAGAAGACGACTATGACAGACGCTTGCAATTTTGTGAAATTATGATGGAGCGCTGCAACGCCAATCCAGATTTTGTCCCCCAGATAGGTTTCTCTGAC
This sequence comes from Listronotus oregonensis, assembly GCA_019359885.1. Lineage (NCBI taxonomy): Eukaryota > Metazoa > Arthropoda > Insecta > Coleoptera > Curculionidae > Listronotus > Listronotus oregonensis. Next base: position 7,125 of record JAHBCN010004195.1, on the reverse strand, counting down.
GAATCAACCTTTTTTTTTTTTAAAGAAACTGTTAATAGACATAGTTGTCGTTATTGGGCCAAGGAAAACCCTCACTGGAAACTCGAAAATCACACCCAGTTCCCTCAAAAAGTACATGTTTGGGCTGGTATAATAGGTCGAAGAATAATTGGCCCATTCTTCATGGAAGAGACGATACATGGGGAAAGATACCTGCAGCTTTTATGAAATGAAATTGTTCCGGCTCTTGTGCAACTATTTCCAAATAATCGTAAGTTGTGTTAATTTATTTTTTTTACTACTACACTCGCCTACGGCTCGTCCGACAAAATTTCCCATTAGTAAAAAAGTAATACTTTACTTTTTTTGATTATTTTAAAATAATATTTTAGGCATTAATCAAGCACCAAGTGACGAAATATGGTTTCAGCAGAATGGAGCCCCACCAAGATGGATTGCCATCTCGGACTCCGGATTTGTCGCCCCTCGATTATTTCTTGTGGGGCCACCTAAAAAATGTCGTTTTCAAAACCAACCCCACTGACCTTGATGATTTAAAGTTAAGGATAGCAGCAGAATGTAGGAGAATTGAGGAAACTGACAGCCAGAATGTTTTACATGCTTTTACGCAGAACTTAGCTTATTGCCAGGAAGTAAATGGGCAACATTTTAAGCATCTGATTTAATTTTGTTTTGTTTATTGTTGTTAAGTTATTGCCTCCTGTATTGTTTATTCTTGCATTTGTAGGTAAAATATATTAAGTATTACTTTAATCTTATTTATTTCAGAAACTGTTATCGTTAGAAAAAAATACTTTATACAAAAAGTATACACAATTTTAAGCAAAACTCAAAAACTGAATCAAATACAGGGTGTTCCCTTTAAAAAAACGAAGTCTCATTTGATTTCAGAAAAACGGTAAATTTGGCAACGACGCGGAGCTCACCATTCGATCTGGCGTAATTTTGAACCCATGAGTACATAGTTTTATTAAATTGGATAAACGGTGTAAAAGGTATAGCAATTAATGGCGTTCGGCGATTAAACATGATTCCTTCCCAAAACATTACTGTCCCTCCTTCATAGGGAGCAACCTCTCGAGGAAATTTAGTCTCCCTTCACGACCTGGCTCTCGCCAGACTCTTTGCCTGTTGTCATCACTCTGCAGTCCAATTCTGGTTTCATCTGTAAATAAGACCCATCGCCACTGCCGCAAAAGCCATTCCCTATGTTCTCGCGCCCAATGTAAGCGGGCAGCTCGGTGTCGTGGAAGTAGTGTAGGTACCCTTAAAGACCTTCTTGCACGAAGATTTGCCAGATGCAGTCTTCTTCTAACTGTAGAGGACGATATAATACGGCGAAACGTACCTTGAAAGTGAGCTCTAAGGGCTGGAGCTGAAGCAGTTCGATGTCTACGGGCATATTGAACCAAATATCGATCCTCCCGTTCATATGTTATTCGAGGTCGACCACTACGTGGTCTTCTTTCAACTGTCCCAAATTCTTGGTACCTTTGAACTGTTCGTACAATGAACGATCTTGGAATGTTTAACATCCTGTGTATATGATGATTGGAATGTCCAGCATCATGCAGAGCAACAATTCTTGCCCTATCAAAACCATTAATTTCACGTCCTGGCATTATTTTGAAAGAAAATTATGAAATTTACTTTGCTAAATATTCAATAAAACTGACCAATATGTTTTAAAAATTTATAAAAAAATCAAAAATATTTTATCTGTCAATATTTTTGAGCTTGTTTATTTACCAAATACCTCATCTTTTTTGCCTAGCAACAAAAACGCAATAAACGTACAGCAAATAGATTATATCCAAGACTTTTGATGTTGTGTGTATATTATGTAAATAAAAGTATCGCCAATGCGTTGTCTAAAAAATTGTGGTCATGTTATGTTTAATAAAATAAAAAAATTACCGTTAACGAATACCGTCAGAAGCAGCTGAACTGGTCTACTATCCCCACTAATTTTCATTATTTTTATCTAGCTCCATCAATGTGGGATACTCAATATCAATTACCTCCCAGCACCTGGATAGGTGGAAATGAAACCCAGCTAACTTTCAAAGAAATAGTAAAAAGACTAGAGTTTGCTTACTGCCGCCATATTGGAATTGAGTATATGCATATTACCAATGTTGATGAGTGCAATTGGATAAGACAACACTTTGAACCCCCTGGAGTAACTGAAATAAAAAAGCCTGAGAAAAGGTTGATGTTGACAAGGCTGGCCAGAGCAACATTGTAAGTAATGTATTGTTGTTATTAAAATAAAAGTTTTAGCTTCACGTGAAACAGAAACATCAAAATGGAAACTTATACGCATTTTATTACAATCAATCTGCAGAAGCTTTGAACTTTCCATTTTGTCTGCTTATCAGCCTTAAAAAATCCAGACAGCAGATTATCTCCTTTTTATTTTTTCTTTCGTCTAGTATGATGCACTTCTAAGCAAACTTTCTTCTTACGATCTTCCTCCTAAAATGTGTTCTTGACTTTTCAGTTCCTTTCTAATCTACGTATGTTAGTTATCGTATTATTATTAGATTGGCGTTAGGGCCAGTATCCAATATTACAAAGTAAAAATTAATTTTAAATTGGTCAGCTGGATTTTTAGGAGCCCCGTCTTCACACTCGTAGTCAAATAAACGCTTTTTGTTCGGGGTCCAACAATATTTCTCGAAGGAAATGAAGGGTCGCAATCGATATCATCGGCAATTTTTTTGGCCTCTTCTGAAATATCATTATAACCTTCATTTGATCTAATACTAGATAAATATGTTTTTATCTGCTCAAGATTAAAACGATATTAGGTAGTGCAGCATCGGATCCCTGCATCACTTTACTTGCAATGTTAATTCTTGTTAACACATTATTTCATGTAATAATAGAACAAATAAATTTAAACGACTTAATTTTTAAGAGTAATCAATTTGCCATATTTCTGATTTCAGAGTCTCTGCTATTATCAGAATCTTTTAAAACTTGCCAACGTTTAGTCGATGCAGAAAAGAAAACGTTAAGTTCCTGCACAATTGTAAAGAAACTTGTAATTTCTATAGACGCTTTTGCAGCGTCATTGACAACTAAATTTAAGCTATGGGCCGCACAAGGCACGTAAAAAGCTTAAGGGTTTATTGATTTTTTATTTTTTTTATCTTGGGACAGTCCTCGAAGGCTGATGCCTAAGTACTAACGTACCGTGGGTGTCTTAAGTGTGGTGAGAGGGAGTTTGTTCACACGGGACTTAAATATTTGGAGATTGGGAGGAGAAGGTTCCATAGTCTTGACACTCTAGGGATGAAGGAACGAAGAAAGCGAGAAGTTCGGGGCCTCTCTAATGAAAATGAATGAAAATGCGATAATTTTTGTTAAAAAATGAAATAAATTATAAAAACTTTTTATAAATCAGTCGCTGGCTGGCTGTATGTAGTAATGAGCGAGACCGGTCTTGGTCTTGCAGCAAGACCAAGACCGAGACCAAGACCAAGACCGCCTTTTCGCTTGCAAGACCAAGACCGGGGTATGCAAGACCAAGACCAAGACCAAGACCGAGGACTGCAAGACTACGCAAGACTAAGACCGACCTGCAAGACCCTTGCACTTCTGCGAATTTTTTTTGTAATATTATAATATTTAATTTTTATATTCAATATTCAGAGGTATTTTATACAGACATGACAAAAAAGGTGTCGAGAATTGCTAAAATGCGATTATTTAATGAGCAACAGGTTTCGTTAATTAAATAATAATTAAATGGATCACTTTGTTATTTTATAGAGTTCTTTAACAACGATGACGAGTAAATTCAATAATATGTTTCAAAAATAATAAGATTGTGACTCAATGCTCCGACAAATCTCGATATCTCCGAAACCGTTCATGATAGAGAAAAAATAGGGGTACGAAAGTTATAGAAGCTGAAAATTACTGTCATATTCTTAATGTTTTTTTTTTAAATTAGCCGTCTAGTGATACCACTTACAGGGTGGATCAAAAATTTACTAAATCCAGAAAAACATTATTTTTGTTCCGCACTGTAAGAAGTAGCACCTTTAAATTGCTTCCTGAAACTAAGATATGAATGTAAAGAGATGAAATAATTAAAAAATATTATTTTCATGTCATATAGGAATACTGTTTTATATAAATGAATTGTAAATATTACTTTCGGTTTAGACGGAAAAGTCAAAACAATGCCAGAAGAATAATAATGTCATTTTTGTCAAAACCGAAAATGCTATTTAAAAACCATCTACGTTGATATTGTTTGCATATGACAGTTCCAGCATAATATACAGGGTGGTGATTTTTTTAAATTGATGTTTCGCCATATTTTTTTATTTTAGGTTAAAAGCTAAAAATAAGGGAAGTTTTCTTAAGTGGCAGTGGATTTTTCGGAAAATTCAGAAATAGAAAATAATTTCACATTTTACGCCATGTTTTTCTTCTATAACTCTTGTATGTTCAGTTTTTAACCATCATGAACGTATTAAGCCACCTATGTATATGCAGAATGTTTATAAAGTATTTGTACCAACCTTGTACGGCAAATGTTTGATTAATTTAAAGATAAAAAGTTATTATAAACTCAAAAGGTTGCTGAATAACTTTTTTTGAATCAGAAACCAATGTTTAAATATTAGAATCATTTTTACGAAAATTTCACATCTGGTTGAATTTTTTTTCTGCTCACACAGTACACAGTTTTGTATTTGTTTTAATTTTATATGCTTCTAAAAAAATAATATTATCACTAAAATGTTTCTATGTGCCACAAAATGTATAAAAGCAGGTTGTGTCTAAATTGAACTAAAAATGGGGCGGTATAAATATTCCCCTACATTTAAAATATGGTTTTTAATGAAATAATTCAAATGTACGTGTAAGGTTAAAATCGGTATATTTTATAATTTTAATGCAAAAAATATAGTCTCCATCTTTACTTATTTTTAAGTTAAAAAAAATTATTTAAGATTACTTACTTTAAAATATTACTACCAAAAAAAAAAAAGCAAGACCAGCAAGACTCTTGCAGCAAGACCATGACCAAGACCAAGACCGGGTGGTGCAAGACCAAGACCAAGACCAAGACCTTCCTTTGGCCTGCAAGACCAAGACCAGGCTTGCAAGACCAAGACCAAGACTAGCCCGGTCTTGGTCTTGGTCTTGCTTTGCTCATCACTAGCTGTATAACCAAAGACAACAACTAAAGAAAAATTTATTTGCAAATAAAATAAAAAACGATTTTTTTTTAGATTTGAAGCATTTCTCCAAAAGAAATGGTCTTCCGAAAAAAGATTCGGTCTCGAAGGTTGCGAAGTTCTTGTAGCCTGTCTTAAATCAGTTATCGACGTAGCTGCTGTTAACGAAGCCGAATTGTTTGTAATTGGTAAGTAGCTATAGCAACAATGTCTAAACGCCACTAACCTTTTATAAAAACATCATACCAAAAACACTTAGCATCGCTCTAGAATAATAGTGAGCGAACCAAAAAAGGTCAGTTTTGAGAAAATGAGCATTTTTATATTAAAATTAGCGTATTTGGAAAGTATTTAGAATTACAGAATAGTTATTTGTGCAACCAGTTGGGAAAAGTTTTATTTTGTATAACGAGCGCGATTTTTCGCAGAGTAGTTTAAGTTACACAAAATGAACTTTTTCTAACGTGTTCCATACAAGATTTTTCTTATTTTGAATAAAACTAATTTTATTAAAAGAAAATGAAAAATCGACATAATAGTCTTTGGAACCCTGCAAGTTTGGTTGCTATACTTGAATTTTTTCGGATATGCAGCTATGTCTAAAAGTCCAAAAAACGTGTTTCTTAGCTGTTAATAATTGACATACCAAAGGTGCGTTCGATTTGTATATTCAATTTGCGCATTTGTTCACACCGTAAGAACTTTTCGCTCCGAACCCGTTGGAGATGGATCTGACAAATGCATTTATAAATGTTTCATTTATATTTTTTTACAAATATATTTCTTTATAATTTGGATTTTTTTATAAACTGTAAAGGCTCTATTTTTCATACTTTAAGAAAAACTAAAAGTTTTTTTAACAATATAAAATCTGATTTATTTATAAAAAAGTGTACAAAAAATGCTTTCTTAACAATACTTTAAAATGCAAACAGCTCATCATTCACAATTTATTGGCGTTTTTTGAGCTAGAGTTGCAGAAATTGCCTTCAAAATTTGGTGGAAAGGACAGCTGCCCTAACGAAAGTAAAGGAAGGAGCGATATTTTTTTTTAAATGGACTAAAATGGGACAAAAGCTTTAAAGAAGTATCATCAACAAGGGCAAAAGGATATTCCAAAAGATGTTGATCGCAATACAATGCAATATAAACCAATGGTAACAATAGGAAACTTAATGTGTGGCAAAGCAATTGAACTAAATTGTAAAAAATAAATAAACAATTTTTAAATAAAATATTACATGATATAAATCAAAGATCGTCAAGGTCAGATAACAGATCGTCGCCTCCTTCGTCATCCGAATCAGTCACTATATATCGGGGTTTATATTTGAACCATCGCATATTCTGATTACTTCCCAAGCTTCTAGGGTTTTGGGGGTGCCAAAAGTAATCCTGCCAATGCTCAGCGGTTATTTCGCCAAGTACCTTTTCCCACGTTGCCAACACTTCAGAAAGGTTCCCTTTTAGGCAGAAATATATTGGTCATAATTTTTTTGCACTCTGACCAAACCATTTCGATTGGATTATATTGACAATGATACGGTGGGAGACGAAGAACTTTTGACCAAAAGGTTTCACTATTCGTCAAGGAAATACTTTTTTTAAAATTCGGTTTTTGTACCAAATCCCAGGGTTGGTCTTTCATAGCTGTTTCAGAAAAGGCAATATTTTCTTCGAAAAGTCAAATTTTCTTTTGGTCCAAAATTTGGATGTCTTCTAACAGCCCGTTGTCCATGATAATTAATGATTTGGGCGGCAAATTTGGAACAAGTTGATATTTAAACCATTTTTCGAAATTTTGGCGGTTCATTATATGGTAGTCGCCACACTTTGTACCACTTTTAAAGACTAATTTAGCTCCCTTGATAAATCCGTTTTCATTGCCGGCGTTGACGACGAAAATAATAAAAAAAAACGG
>JAHBCN010004194.1:66815-79534 GCA_019359885.1 Listronotus oregonensis | reverse complement strand
ACTGTTTTTTTGCTTAATATTAAGTTCCTTTGTAGTTTTTAAATTTTAATTATTTTTAAATAGGATTTTAGGGGAGTTAACTAAAAAAAAAACCCTTTTTATTAACTATTCAACTAAATTTTAAAAAAAAAAAATTAAAACGGTTTGTAAATTTTTTTGGAAAAAAGGGAAATTAACCAAGGTACTATTTTTTAAATTGAGAATATAATAATCATCAAAACCAATTTTCCTCTAATTTTTTAAAATAAGTAAGTTGGGACTTTTTAAAGGTTTTAAAAGGTTTTATAAGAAAAGATTACGGGGGTGAATAAAAAAAACAACAGTAAATTTTTTAAATCAAATTTCCCAAAAATCGGACAAGCCAAAAATTTTAAAAACATATTTTTTTTGTAAATTTTTCAAATTTTTTTTCAAATTACCCTTTTTTTTAAATATAATGGGTGTTTTAAGTTATTTCAGAAGCGGGTGATTCCATCAAAATTTTTTTTCTAACTGCAATTTTTAAAAAAAAATTTCCCATAGGGTTTCCCAAACCCCAATTTAATATTAATATATATATATATATATATATAATATATAATATTAATATATATATAATATAATATATAATATTAATATTATAATATAATATAATATATATATATAATATATATTTTATTATATATATTTTATAATATATATAATAAATAATAATAATAATATAAAAATATATATATATATATATATAGATATTAAATATTTATAAAAATCTCATCTTTTTGGGTAAAAATTTAATTTATATATACTTTTTTTGAAAAAACAGATACTTTTGAAATATTTCCAAAATGTAAACATCGATATTCCTAGGCTGGCAGTTGTAAATAACTTTTTTAATTTTCATTAATCTTATTCTCATTAAGAATGGAATTCAACCAAATATTGTATGTCGTGTTTTGGTATTTTACGTTTTGATTTGAAAAATCGCGTGATTTTTTTTAGAAACATGGTTTTAATTTATATATTATCCGACAATTATTTATATTATTGTTATTATTAATATTAGAAGATATTACGTCAGCAAAGAGTTCCGTAAAGGTAGCCATCCAATAAAAACATTTATATTTTTTTAGATTCATCAATAATCTACCTTGACTAACCTGGGTGGTACAAGGCTACAATTTTTATGTAAAATCTCTTCCTTTTCTTATTAAAAAAGCATCTCCCAAATAGATATATGACATACTAAATAAAAGTTAAAGGGTTTTGTAAAAACTATCGGAAAAAATAAAAATATAAAGAAACTAGATTTTTTTTTAAGTTTAATTAGTCGAAATATATAAATTTATTTTGAATGCCGTAGCATCTAAGTTAAATCTCTTCACATATATCCTTTTTGCCATCCCTATAAAAGGTTTGTATCAATATGACCATTCCACATTCAAAAACAATGGCGGTACTTTAATTTTTTATAAGAGTAAAAACTAATATTTTTCTATAAAAATCAAAATATTAGAACTACCAGGTTTAGGTATATCGGGTTGTGCGTCGCGGAGCGGAACAGGAAATCCCATGTAAATTGTAAGGGGGTCAATTATTGGCTGCCCTGTACATTTTACAAAAAAATGTAAGATAACTTTTTGAAGAGAGCAATCTGACAAGCCCTCGTGCCAAGTTTTAAAAAATTTTAATAAGCGAATCTTGAATTATTCAATTAAATGTAATTGCAAAATTACCAAATTTTCGGTTCAGGTAAAACCGAACAGGCACCAGTAAAATTGTCCCTGACACGAGGAAAAGTGTCAATAAATCAGTGACAGTCGGTATTTGAAAAAAATATTAATTATTCAATCGACAAAAAAGTATTCATAATTAAGTGGCATTATGCGAGAAACAGCTTTAAAGCAGTATCTGAAATGTTTTCAGTTTATTAGCCCACCAAGCCCATTCCGTCCATTTTAACTATTAAACGTATTGTCAGTAAGTTCGAGTCCAAAGGTACTTTAATAAATAATTGTAAATGTTCAACTCAGAATATCGAATATGATTGACTCAACCAAGGAAGTTTAAAGGTGTATGGAAGCCCAATACTGTAGAACAAAATAGTCCAGGCGTGCAGGGCAGCGGGAATAGGGGGTTGGCCCGCGGAATTTGGCAATGAATAGTTGTCAGGCCGGATTTCATAATTCTTTGTTTTATCTATAAAATTGACATCATCAAATGTCAAATTCCAACATTCACTGTTTTTTTTTTTATTTTTTGCACAAAATTGTTGGTTATTAAAGGATACCACCATAGAATATTTAAAATTATTGTTTAATATTAACATTTTATATCATCTGATATAAATGGAATAATAGATGGCTCCACTTGACTGCCTTCTATTTAAATGGTCGATATTTTTTGAAGTTTTGTATTTTTACCAAAAATCTTTGTAAATAAAGAAAAACACGATTTTTTAAAATTAATTTCAAACATTGTATGATAGTATTATGTACTTATCACCAATTTTGTGATAAAAGAAGGGCAAGATAGGTGTAAATGAGTTTAATCTAATCCTAAGATTCTAGTTGTACATTAAAAGTGAAAATTTTTATAACTGCTTTTTAGGCATATACTTTTCAATAATAACAAACATTCATGAGACAGAATAACAGTGGTTAAAAATGTTTAGTAAACCTTTGGTACCTGAGTATCCATTGTAACAGTATCCGTTAAATATTATGTGTGTACAGTATGTCGAGCTTAAAAGTTGATAATGCAAGATTAAGAAACAAAAATCTAATTTATTTTTTAAATAAATGGTATTGTCTCGAAAGTTGCCTCCTCTATGATTTTGATCAAATTTGGTATACAGGGGTTGGGGCGCTGATTACAAATCTGAAAAATATCTTTTGACAACGCTTTCGTTTCCGAGATTCTCATCAAAGTTGAAAATTAAACTAACCTCATTTCACCATATTCCCTTCTTTTGTTACAAATTCTTGATCTTACACTAAAGTGGCACACGATATTTTAAAACAGCTTTTAAAACCTTGTATTTTTATTTATTTTACATCTTTTTTTCCATTAAATTGGAACTTTAAGTTCAAAGGCACAGCCATATTTTTTAAAAAAAAAGTGAAACAAGGTGTAAAATAAACATAAAAAAAGTATTTAAAAAGGTGTTTGTGAAAATTGTGTGCCAATTTAGTGTAAAAATAAAGATTTTGTGCAAAAAGAAGGAGGAATAGTGTACATAGGTTAGTTTGATTTTCAATTTTGATGATGAATATTCGAAAACGAAACATTGCCGATTTTTTTTTTTAGATTTGTGAATCAGCGCCCCAAAAGCCACAAAATTGTACTTCCTTTCATTCAATTAAGGGACTTGTATATATTAAAATTTGCCTGGTTTGCCCAGTAATCAATATTTTGATCCTTTAAAAGAGTGTACTAAATTATTAAATAAAATAAAGGTACCCAAATGTAAACCTTATTTCTTTTTAATAATCCACAGAAATACACAAACATTGTGGAAATCATCTACAAGATAGTTAAGATTGCCTTACTTTTCTCACTAATATTTCCTATGAAATTTTCATTTTCTATTATTCATAATTGATATATTATTATTTATTCGGTTACCTAACGTTACGTCTCATAAGAAGCACCTAATTGAAATATAAAAAATACTTACCTAAAGTTAAAAAGACGGGTATGTTACCCTTGGATTTGCAAGACAAAACCATACAACCTCTAGTCATTTATTTACGATATTATAAGTAACAAACAATAAACACAAAATTATAGTCACAATTTAATAAACACTAATCACTAAAATAAGAAGGTTTTTATCAATCCAAAAAACGTTACTCCGGCTCTCATAAAATTATCATGTGTCGGCTAACTTCACACTGATTTATCAGTGTGTAAGTAGGCAAAACATTAAATTATTTCGTGGGGCCAACTCTGACAGTTATTTTCATACTGGGCTGGACATTTTTTGATCGAATGGGCCATAGCATTGGGCTTCCATACACCTTTAAACTTCCTTGGACTCAACCTGTAAACCTAGATATTTTACTGCCATAAGACTCCATATTACCATTTAACGGCTTAGTTTCGAAATATCAGTAATAGATGGCGACAGCGGAATATTTGTTACTTGCAGACATAACCGTCTAGCCGACTGTAACCTTCAGCTTTTATAGACCATGAAAAATATTGCAAAATTCTAATTTTATTATTATATAAACTATATTATTAATCAGATATTTATAATTTGTTACAGAACTGGTTCGCAGAATCATCTTCGACAAACAATCAAGAATTTTCTATTAGGAACCCATCATACATATTGGAGGCTGGTCCTCCAGTTTTAATAAGATTCTTCGTTAAATATAATGCTGCAAGTGTTGTTCCCACTGTTCAAAAAATATTATTAAACGGTAAGTATCATTTTTAATGGAACTTAAAAACGGATTTGAACAAGATCTCCGAAAAATACGTTAAAATTTTTATGACAGATGAGGTTGAAATATAAAATTTTTAATAATTCTTTTACAGGAAAACAAATATGCCCAACGAAAAAATCCGCACCAAAAGAACCAACACTGCATATAAGTAAACCAAAACGTCCTGGTAACAGTGGAACAGGGCAACCAGTTGATAGTGAAATACTTAACACTGTTGGAACTAGATACAATGTCACTTCAAGCAGTTCCAGCAGTTCAAGCAGTTTTAGCACTAGTACAAGCACGAGCACAAGAAGACCTATTAGACGAACAACTGTGAGGGCAGATGTTCTGACGAACAGCGAAAGTGGTTCAGTGAACAGGTATAATTTGCTTCATCGAGAGTTTTTTATTTATATTTTAATTTATTTTCTTAAAATTTTAATTTTCAAAATTCAAAGTCAAAGTTCAAAGTGTCAATGTTCTTTGACATGATATATAGGATTTCATACAATAAAATCTTTGAGTTTTTGCCTCAAAAATTAATAGTACAGTGGATGGGGAGAAAAAAACTGTTTGACTTCCGGATTTTTTTGAAGAGTTTAAATTTTTATGAAAATTTGGAATTAAGTTGCTTTTACCCTCTAGATCAGGGGTCTCCAAACTTTCCAGCCTTAGGGCCATACTGATTACTCCAGTAAGTTCCGAGGGCCAAAACCATATTATCATTGTTGCCGGTGGTAAGAAGTGAAATAGTCCCCTGATGAAAAAAAAGTCCGAAAAAGTACACAACGTTTAAAAAGGCTGCAAATCGGACTAAATCCGCAAAACGGCAACACTGCATATTATTAATTTTCCTGTCATTATCTGTAATTTCTAGATTAGTCGTAGAGTACGAGCCATGAGGAGTAACGTGACACGACATCTGGTGGACACAAGCGGAAATAGGTAGTACCTTCTATCGCTAACAGATGGCGCTAATAGCACGTACAGAATAATCTCGTTGGTTCGAGAAAGTTCTGGTGTCTTCCACTCACTTCTAGATGGCAGTAATTGGAATATATAAGAAGGCTAGTGGCGAACCACAAGTCAGTTCCTATGACACTGTTGTTAAATAAAATATTGCATACCTCCTTAAAACGTGTTTGTGCGTGTTTAAGTTTAAGACATCTTTATAACAGTATTTTGATTTGAATTGTTGCTTTTGTGTGTGAATTAGTAGTATGGAAAAGAAGCGAAAAATTGATAGTGAATGCAGAAAATTCAAAGATCAGTGGAACATTCAGTATTTCGTAATTGAGTCCAGTAACAAGGCGCTATGTTTGATTTGCAATGAAAGCATAGCCGTTCTCAAAGAATATAACATTAAACATCATTATGAAACAAAACATTTTCAAAATTACTCAAAATATACAGGAAGTTTGCGGACAGAAAAATTCGAAGCTATGCAGCGCGGATTAAATCGCAGCAATCTTCATTTACAAAACTCAAAACTGAACAAGAGGCTGCAACTCGTGCCAGCTTTCGTGTGGCTCTTGAAATTGCAAAACGTGGAAAACCATTCACCGATGAAGAAGAATGCATAATTGCAGTAGCCGAAGAAATGCCCTGAAAAGGTAAATTTATTAAAAACTGTCAGTATGTCAGCAAACACTGTGGCTCGAAGGGTAGAAAACATCGCTGAAATATATCCTCTCAACTGTTCGACAAAAATGGACATTTTGAGTGGTTTTCTTTGGCCTTGGATGAGTCAACGGATGTGTCAGATACTGCTCAGGTGTTGATTTATATTCGAGGAGTAGATAAAAGCTATGAAGTGCACGAAGAACTTCTTGATATGTATAGTATTCATGGCACAACTACTGGTACAGATATTTTTAAAGGAGTTGAAATGGTCATTAATCAAAGAACCTTCGATGGAAAAACTTGAAATGTATTACAACTGATGGAGGCAAAAACATGAGTGGGAAAGATAAAGGAGTGGTCGCTCTTGTGTCAAAGGCTGTAGAAAATGATGGTGGTTCAAAACCATTAGTCTTACATTGTATCATTCATCAACAGTCTTGTGCGGAAAATGTTTGGATATGTCTGACGTTCTAAAACCAGTCATATCAACTGTTAATTTTATCAGATCTTTTGGGCTGAATCACCGACAATTCCGACAATTTATTGAAGAGATTGGAGAAACTGACTTACCTTATCATACTGCCGTACGCTGGCTTAGTTGTGGGAAAGTCCTTCAGCGCTTTTTTGAACTTCGAGCAGTGATCGAAATTTTTTTGAATGAAAAGCATCGCCCTCTTACTGAATTACAAAACAACGCATGGCTGTGGAAGTTAGCATTCTATGTTGATTTGACAAAACATGTGAACGAACTGAATTTGGGATTGCAAGAGAAAACCAGCATCTTCCTGATTTATACACTAATATCAAATCATTCCGGAAGAAATTGAGACTGTTTCAATCACAACTACGAAGTAAATGTTTTTCACATTTTAAAACATGTGAAATATTCAGCCACACTACTGAGACTGAGTTTCCTATCGATTTTGCAATCGAAACTTTGAGTGCTTTGAAGATAAATTTTGATACTCGTTTTTGGACTTTGATGCCATTGCGAATCAAATTAAGATTTTTCAGAATCCTTTTGATACTGACATTGAAACCCTAGCCCCGGAACTTCAAATGGAAATGATTGATCTACAATGCAGTGATATAATTAAGAACAAATATCAAAACTCATCTTTGTTGGAATTTTATAAGAGTCTTCCACTGACACAATTTGATAATTTGCATAAATTTGCTCGTGGTCTGTTTTCTGTTTTTGGTACTACTTATTTGTGTGAGAAAACCTTCCCCAAAAAATGAAGTACACAAAAAATGTTTACAGATCGAAATTAACTGATGAGCATCTTAAATCTCTTTTAATAATTGGTACAAGTAAAATTATTTCCAAAACTACAAACTATTGTCAGTGGAAAATCTCATTACATAAAACTCATTAGTATTTCATATGTCATTATGTTTGTTATAAGTTATGTGATTATTTAAAATGTATAAAATGTTAGTTGGATTCATTTTAATAATTTGTTAGTTATTATATACTGAAGTTAAATTTTCTGCATATTATACATGTCTTTACTCATTACAATTCTGTGTTTCTTTATCCAACTTATCAAAAAACAATAACAATAAGCCTACAAGAATGTTATGAGTTAGCGGAGTTAGCCCATGACCATATCAATGTAGATGTCATATTAATAATTATTCAACATAAAATTAGAATACTTCAGTAAACTAAATTTAATTTGCTATAAAATTATTTGTTCTCTAAAAGGAGTTTTCAAGTATGCTAGATCTCCGCGGGCCGGACAAAATCTGTCCGCGGGCCGGATGTGGCCCTCGGGCCGTAGTTTGGAGACCCTGCTCTAGATCAAAGTTTATATATGCTTAGGATGTGCTTTTTATTTTTAGGGGGTAAAAACCACCCCTTATGCAAAAAAAATAAAAAACCATAGAAATAGACCTAGAATGAATCTATTTTTATGTTGTGAGTTATATCTAACATTATATTTTAACGTTTCAACCCTTAAAAATCACCCTTAATAACGAAATTCAAAAAAAAATTTTTCATTTTAAAATTATTTAACAGTTTATGGTATAATAAATATTTAACTACCATAACTCAACCTTTAAATAACCACCCCTTATGAGATTTAAAAAAAAATTGACAAATTAAAACGATTTGATTATAGTCCCGGAAATGTCGCTAAAAAATTACAAAACCTCGCAATTTTGGTGTCCGGCATCGATTTCTATAAAAATTTGGAATTAGGCGCTTCTAACCCTCTACTTTAAATTCTATTTCATGGTGATGTGCGCTGTTTGTTTTTTAAGGGTGAAAACTACCCCTAATTGCAAAAACTTATGGAATAACATTTTAAACCTTGAGATGGGTAAAATTTGGTTTGGATTAGTTGATTAATAATTTTTTTATGCTTTAGAATACAATTTTAAAATACTTCAACCCTTAAAAATCAACCCTTGTTAGAGCTTAAATAAAAAAAATATTTACCCTAAAAAAATTATTAATTTACCATAGTAATTTAATTTTAGAATGCTGAAATATTACCAATTTCAATCTTTTGCAAATTTTCAATCCTTAAAAACCACCTCTTACAACATTGTAATTCTTATAAACCAATATAATAGATATAAATAGTAAAAGAAAGTAGAATTATACAAAAATTATACCGGTAAAAGTATAAAGTATACCGGTTTTATAGAATATTATGCTCCGAAGTGGGCTATTCGACTTTTCGGAAAAAAATTGATTGGTTTTTAAACATAGCCTTTAATTTTAATGATAGAAAGTTTGTTCAAAATAATTTAGTAGGGTTTTTTTAAAAGCTACAAGACTGTGTAAATTTAATCCTTTTTAATCCCTTAGTTTTTAAATGGGATGAGTTTAAAGGGCTAGAATAAGGTGGTGCTCGCTCGTAAATAGAGGTTTTAAACGGCCATATCTGGCCAAATATTTATTGTACAGAAAAATATATGTAATGAAAAGTCTTTGTTATGAAAAAAGCTATAATTCGGTATCCAAGCATTTTTTTCGTATCCTCAGTATTGTTGGAGTTATTTTGAGAAAATGGCTATTTTTACGAAATTGCGGAAAATCGTTTTTCACTTTAAACTCCAATTTTTCTAAAATAAAGCATTTTAATTTGGTTAAACTTCTAGAATGTATTAATAATACATATATAAAAAGAATCGCAGAAGGGTACAGATCTATTTTAATTAAGGGGAATTAGGGGGTTGTTTTTAATGATCTTTTCGTAGAAAAAAGTAGGGACCGACCTTATTTTTATCATAACTCGCTCAATTTTCATGCTAAAAACTTTTTTTTTTTTAAAAGAAAGGTCTTATTATATACTTTAAAAAGACCTTATAGTTTTCCTTGAAAAATGCAAATTTTTTCCCGCTATTTGACTTTGAATCTTTTAAATTTAACATTTGACGAACAAAAGCTAACCATTAAAAGCCGTAGCTCGGTCTGAATTGGTTGTAGAGAAATTATAAAATACCATTTTTTCTAGTTTTTTTATAAGCTACAATTTTGCTTTTTACAGTTTTTTTATAAAATGCATATTTTTAGAGTTATTCGTGAAAACCCCATTAAAAACGTCGATTTTTTCGTCGAAAAACTTTACTTTCAATCGCGAATAACTCGAAAAATATTAGTTTTACGAAAAAAATGTATGGAACCTTTTTTACTTAAAATTACTTTCTTTATCGATTTCGTGTTAAATTAATAAAAAATTCATCCCAAGATGGGGTGGCAACCACTCCAGATAAAAGCACACCTCGGCATGATATAAACTTTGATCCTTGGGCTATTCCCTACCCTCTGTGAAAATTTCACGTAAATCCATGCAGGACAAAAAAATTCTAGCCAAAATGCCTCATCTCCTGTGCTATAAGGGTTGAAAATAAAATTGCCTTTCCTGTCTCAAGTCGGGCCGACATGCAGGTGTACAAACAAGTTAATTTAAATATTTTTTGATGTAAAAACTAAAATATTTGTCGTTTGTATAACCGGTTAGAAACCAAAAAGCACGCTGAGTTGTCAGTCAACCGTAGAGTTTTAGATATAGGCGTCAAAATGCATAAAATGTGTAAAAAAACACATCACTATATACCCAGACTAACAGACTTCCCAAAGTCCTAAATCACCTTGTTGGGTCTAAATCCCAACAACAATTTCGGGCCCCGGTTGGTGGCCGTAAAAACCGACGATGACTTTTTCAATGGGACTTTATTCCCCCTCAACCCAAACCTGCTTCCAGGCCGGGCAGTCCAGGGGACCCGGAGGAATGCGGCAAGGCGCAGAGAGCCAGGCGTTGATCAGTCATGGGCAGAATACCAACCAGGTGTTTTACGCAAAGAAATTATTTTTTAACAACACTACTTTTTTTTGAAGACAGATTTTCAAGTTTCACTTGGGACCATATCATCCAAAAACCGCGACGCGTTGAAAAATATTTAAAACATAATTAAATCAAACGAGATAAACGATTACCATTTTACGGTCACTGTTTTTCCATAGCATCCAAACGCCCCAAATATTCACACATTGGCAACACCGGGAAATAACCATTGAATCACCGGCAGGACACCCCGCTGGCGACCTTCTTAAACAGTATTGGCATGAAATATTATTATGCAGGGACTTGGCTAAAAAATTAAATTTTAATGTAATAATGTTTTTTTTAATACCCAATTTTTTGTCTGAAATATAATTGGCCGTTTGCTAACCAGAACTAACCATACCCAAAAAGTTACCCTTTTTGAATTTGTCTAAATTATTTGTAGAAGTTATAAACAAAATTTTATCCACGTAAAAATTGGGAGAGTATATAATTACACTTTAAAAAAATATATAACTTCACCATATCAAAAATTATAAAAATTTTGTTAATAACTTTATGTAGAGATAATTTAGACAAATTCAAAAGTCCTAAGATCTAGTCGGTCATGGTTAGTTCTGGTTAGCAAAGCGGCTTTTTATTTTCTCCAATTATATATCGAACGGAAAAATACGAAGAATATTAGAAAAGACCCATGATTTGCTTTTTTTTACATTAAATGCATTATTTAGAAAAAACCTATTTTTTAAATTACGCGCCGTGTCCCTGATAAATAGCATGTTTATGTTCAACACTGTCAAGAAGTCGCCAGGGGGTGTCGTTGACGCGAGTCATTTTCATCGGTCTTACTATAGCACCATCCTTTCAATATAAAAGTATTTATTAGGTACAATTTGTTGTTGAATGTTGAATTAGTTTTTAATAAAATTTTAAAAATCGTTGTTTGATGATTTGCTATTGACAATGACAGTTAATTTATTTTACTTGTAAAATAAAATTACTTTATTATATTCCCAGTACAAAAAAAGTTATTATTGACGCAATTGTTCTATAAATAGCACTTATAGGTCTGTCGTTCATAAAATCTATTTCGAACCATTATCGTATTAAAAGACTTAATAAAGAATCTGGTAACTAACGTACTTGATAGTGAAACCAGCTAAGTGATTTCTATTCTGCCAAAAAGAACTTTGGTTTTAATCTTTGTTCTCTATTAATTTCAGGTCAGGGCCATGGATGAGCTCATCGTTTGAAAAACAGAACTTATATACACATGTGGCGGTCTAGTCACGGACGAATATATCGTTACAGCAGCTCACTGTGTTACCAAACCCGGGCTAAAGACCTGTGGATAAGCAGTATTTGGTTGTCTATTTGGTTAGTATACAGGGTTGGCAAGGCAGGGCAGCCAATTTTAATGTAAATAGTAAGATACAACGGTATGACCCGATTAAAAAGAAATGACAAAAATTTCCCTATCATTCCACTTTCAATACAACAACGGTCGACGGTGCCTACGATCCGTTAGGATCAAAAGATACCCATTATTGAAGATAAACCACCGAAATTTCGTACGACGTTGCGCATGACGTCACTCGATGAAAACAATTCCCGTTTGTCGGTTAAAAAACGAGTGTTTTGCTTTTTTAACGTTTATTGTATTTTGGCATTTTTTTATGACGTTTAAAAAATAAAAAACCTGCGGGTTAATCCATCTAACATCTAAACAGAAATCGGAATGCCATATTAAAACTCGCCGTTTCTGGGGAAATTATCGAGTGACGTCGGCGTGCGAGGAGATAGGCTTATCTCATGCGCGTGGGTTTATTTTCTCGAGTAATAGTATCATGCGTTACGATATTGTCGACAGTGTTGTCATTTCGTAAAATATTTATTAGCAATTTTAGAAATGTTTTTAAAATTATACATTTTATAAAACTTTTTATTTAAAAAAAGATATGCGCTTAGCAAAAAAAAAAAGAAATTTGTAAAAATATTAGTATTTTAGAATGGTTAAAGATACTTTATTATTTTAATAATAGCTATTTGTTATTTTATCGAGGGAAGATAAAATAAATAATTTTTTTTTTACTGGGTTCAAATTTTCCGTCGCGTTGCCGGGGACCGGTTGATAATAAGTGTGTGCAGTGTTGCCAGATGAGATAAAGCAGAAATCGTAAAATACAATGACGAAAAAAAATAAAAAAATCGGAGGAGAGTGGGAGATTACAAATTACTTTAATAATATTGTTAAACATTTATTAAACTTAATGTAATTTACATTACACCAATTCAAATATTAAAACACTAAATACACGGGGGCCCAAAATTTTCCGATATTATTTGGGGGGTTTTTGGGGTTTAAACGATTAATTTT
>JAHBCN010004194.1:35000-66798 GCA_019359885.1 Listronotus oregonensis | reverse complement strand
TTTTTGGGGTACTACTTTTTTGTGAGAAAACCTTCTCCAAAATGAAGTACACAAAAAATGTTTACAGATCGAAATTAACTGATGAGCATCTTAAACTTCTTTTAATAATTGGTACAAGTAAAATTAGTCCAAAACTACAAACTATTGTCAGTGGAAAATCTCAATTACATAAATCTCATTAGTATTTCATGTCATTATGTTTGTTATAAGTTATGTGATTATTTAAAATGTATAAAATGTTAGTTGATTCATTTAATAATAATTTGTTAGTTCATTATATACTGAAGTTAAATTTTCTGCATATTATACATGTCTTTACTCATTACAATTCTGTGTTTCTTTATCCAACTTATCACAAAAACAATAACAATAAGCCTACAAGAATGTTATGAGTTAGCGGAGTTAGCCCATGACCATATCAATGTAGATGTCATATTAATAATTATTCAACATAAAATTAGAATACTTCAGTAAACTAAATTTAATTTGCTATAAAAATTATTTGTTCTCTAAAAGGAGTTTTCAAGTATGCTAGATCTCCGCGGGCCGGACAAAATCTGTCCGCGGCCGGATGTGGCCCTCGGCCGTAGTTTGGAGATCCCTGTTCTAGATCAAAGTTTATATATGCTTAGATGTGCTTTTTATTTTTAGGGTAAAAACCACCCCTTATGCAAAAAAATAAAAACCATAGAAATAGACCTAGAATGAATCTGCGTTATATCTAACATTATATTTTAACGTTTCAACCCTTAAAAATCACCCTTAATAACGAAATTCCAAAAAAAAAATTTTTTATTTTAAAATTATTTAACAGTTTATGGTATAATAAATATTTAACTACCATAACTCAACCTTTAAATAACCAACCCTTATAAGATTTAAAAAAAAATTGACAAATTAAAACGATTTGATTATAGTCCCGTAAATGTCGCTAAAAAATTACAAAACCTCGCAATTTTTGTGTCCTGCATCGATTTGTATAAAAATTTGGAATTAGGCGCTTCTAACCCTCTACTTTAAATTCTATTTGATGGTGATGTGCGCTGTTTGTTTTTTAAGGGTGAAAACTACCCCTAATTGCAAAAACTTATGGAATAACATTTTAAACCTTGAGATGGGTAAAATTTGGTTTGGATTAGTTGATTAATGATTTTTTTATGCTTTAGAATACAATTTTAAAATACTTCAACCCTTAAAAATCAACCCTTGTTAGAGCTTAAATAAAAAAAATATTTACCCTAAAAAAATTATTAATTTACCATAGTGATTTAATTTTAGAATGCTGAAATATTACCAATTTCATTCTTTCGCAAATTTTCAATCCTTAAAAACCACCTCTTACAACATTGTAATTTTTATAAACCAATATAATAGATATAAATAGTAAAAGAAAAGGAAAAAGTATACCGGTTTTATAGAATATTATGCTCCGAAGTGGGCTATTCGACTTCTTCGGAAAAAAGTTGATTGGTTTTTTAAACATAGCTTCTTTAGTTTTAATGATAGAAAGTTTGTTCAAAAATAATTTAGTAGGGTTTTTTAAGAGCTACAAGACTGTGTAAATTTAATCCTTTTTAATCCCTTAGTTTTTAAATGGGATGAGTTTAAAGGGCTAGAATAAGGTGGTGCTCGCTCGTAAATAGAGGTTTTAAACGGCCATATCTGGCCAAATATTTATTGTACAGAAAATATATGTAATGAAAAGTCTTTGTTATGAAAAAAGCTATAATTCGGTATCCAAGCATTTTTTTCGTATCCTCAGTATTGTTGGAGTTATTTTGAGAAAATGGCTATTTTTTACGAAATTGCGGAAAATCGTTTTTCACTTTAAACTCCAATTTTTCTAAAATAAAGCATTTTAATTTGGTTAAACTTCTAGAATATATTAATAATACATACATAAAAAGAATCGCAGAAGGGTACAGATCTATTTTAATTAAGAGGGGAATTAGGGGGTTGTTTTTAATGATCTTTTCCTAGAAAAAAGTAGGGACCGACCTTATTTTTATCATAACTTGCTCAATTTTCATGCTAAAAACTCTTTTTGTTTTTAAAGAAAGGTCTTATTATATACTTTAAAAAGACCCTATATGTTTTCCTTAAAAAATGCAAACTTTTCCCGCTATTTGACTTTGAATCTTTCAAATTTAACATTTGACGAACAAAAGCTAACCATTAACAAGCCGCAGCTCGGGCTGTATTGGTTGTAGAGAAATTATAAAATACCATTTTTTTCTAGTTTTTTTATAAGCTACAATTTTGCTCTTTACAGTTTTTGTGATAAAATGCATATTTTTAGAGTTATTCGTGAAAACCCCATTAAAAACGTCGATTTTTTCTTTTTACTTTCAATCGCGAATAACTCGAAAAATTAGTTTTACGAAAAAAATGTATAGAACCTTTTTTTTACTTAAAATAACTTTCTTTATCGATTTCTATAGTTAAAATGTAATAAAAAATTTCCACCCCCAAGATGGGGTGGCAACCACCTCCAAGATAAAAGCACACCTCGGCATGATATAAACTTTGATCCTTGGGCTATTTCCTACCCTCTGTGAAAATTTCACGTAAATCCATGCAGGACAAAAAAATTTCTAGCCAAAATGCCTCATCTCCTGTGCTATAAGGGTTGAAAATAAATATCTTTTCCGTCTTAAGTCGGGCCGACATGCAGGTGTACCAACAAGTTGAATTTAGAATATTATTCTTTTTGATGTAAAAAAAGTAAAATATTCTTGTCGTTTGGTAGATTTCTAGTTAGAAACCCAAAAGCACGCTGAGTTGTCAGTCAACCTGTAGAGTTTTAGAGTATAGTGCGTCAAAATGCATAAAATAAGTGTAAAAAAACACACGCTGCACTATATACCCTTACGACTAACAGACTTCCCAAAGTCGTCTAAACGCACCATTGTTGGGTCTAATAGTCCCAATCTAACAATTTCAGGCCTGGTTCGGTGGCCTTGTCAAAAACTGACGATGACTTTTTCAATGGTGACTTTTATTCGCCCTCAACTCACAAACCTGCTTCCAGGCCTGTAGCAGTCCAGAGGCACCAGGAAGAATGCGGCACAGTCGCGCAGAGAGCCAGGCCGTTGATCAGTCATGGGCAGAATACCACACCAGGTAAGTTTTACGCAAAGAAATTATGTTCTACACAACACTACTTTGTTTTTGAAGACAGACGTTTCCAAGCTGTGCACTTGGTGCACCATAGAGTTCATCCAAATACACCGCGACGCGTTGAAAAATATTTAAAAGCATAATGTAAATCAAACGAGATAAACGCATTACCTACTTTACTGGTCACTGTTTTCCAATCGCATCCTAAACGCCCTTTAATATATTTACATATTGGCAACACTGCGCGGAAATAACCATTGCAATCACTCGCGTCTAGCGACACCCCCGCTGGCCACCTTCTTGAGAGTATTGCCCATGAAATATGCTTTATTATTATAATTATTTGTAGAAGTTATAAACAAAATTTTATCCACGTAAAAATTCGGAGAGTATATAATTACACTTTAAAAAAATATATAACTTCTACCATATCAAAAATTATAAAACTTTTGTTAATAACTTTTATGTAGAGATAATTTAGACAAATTCAAAAGTCCTAAGATCTAGTCGGTCATGGTTAGTTCTGGTTAGCAAAGCGGCTTTTTATTTTCCCCAATTATATATCGAACGGAAAAATACGAGACGTATTAGAAAAGACCCATGACTTGCTTTTTTTACATTAAATGCATTATTTTGAAAAAAACTACTTTTCAAATTACGCGCCGAGTCCCTGCATAATAGGCCCTTTCATCATATGACAAGCGCAGGCGCAGTCGCCATGTTGAAATAGCGGCAATTCAAAAGTTTCGTACTGTTTTGATCGACAATGGCTGGGAATGCAGTATTATCTCCTCAATTAAATCATTTACTGAAAAAATCGTTGATGGTGCTTCACCGATTTATAATTCAGTTGAAGCCCTAATGTACGCAATTAAAAGGTAGCTTAAATGTCATGGACGTCTTTAAAAGGAAAAAGAAGTAGTTAATTGAGGATTAGCATCATTACTTACTATACAAAAAGTATCATAATTTTATTCTAATTAGATCTACCACATATATACAATTGTTATATTGATTAAGTTGTATTTAAATGATTTATAGTATATAATCTTGCATACTCCATAACAACATCGCTTTTCGTTCCTTTCGTACTGATATTTATAATAATCGATTAAAAACCTATTTGCTAATTAAGCACTTTTTCTTTATTTATTAGTTTTTCTTTTAATAACTATACTTTCTTTAGTATTTTTTATATTAATTATGTGTTTACATGCCTTTTAACATGCTTGTTTACAAAAACAGTATGAAAAAATGGCTGATACTGACGCATGCGCACAAAAAAATTGTGATAAAAAGGTCTATATAGCATGTTTCATGCGTCAACACTGTCAAGAAGCTCGCCAGCGGGGGTATGTGACGCGAGTCATTTTCATCGGTCTTACTATAGCACCATCCTTTCGAAGTATAAAAGTATTTATTAGGTATCAATTTGTTGTTGAATGTTGAATTCGTTTTTTTAATAAAATTTTAAAAATCGTTGTTTGATGATTTGCTATTGACAATGACAGTTAATTTATTTTACTTGTAAAATAAAATTACTTTATTATATTACCCAGTACAATAAAAAGTTACTTTATTGACGCAATTGTTCTATAAATAGCACTTTATAGGTCTGTCGTTCATAAAATCTATTTCGAACCATTATCGTATGACAAGACTTAATAAAGAATCTGGTAACTAACGTACTTGATAGTGCAAATCAGCTAATGTCATTTCTATTCTGCCAAAAGAATTCTTTGGTTTTTAATCTTTGTTCTCTATTAATTTCAGGTCAGTGGCCATGGCATGCCGCTCTTTATCGTTTGAAAGGAACAGAACTTATATACACATGTGGCGGCACTCTTGTCACAGACGAATATATCGTTACAGCAGCTCACTGTGTTACCAAACCCCGGACTAACAGACCTGTGGATAAGCAGTATTTAGTTGTCTATTTAGGTTAGTATATAGGATGACTTTCAATCATTCAGTTGTATTCTTAGAACCCATATAGATTGTCAGCCCATCGAAGAAAAAAAGGGATTGGAACAATAGGTCTTTTAAGGGTATCGTTGGCGCAAGAGCATTGGCCATGTTACAAAGGCGGTTATATGAAAGTTTCGGGTAATTTTTATAAATATGGCTGGGGCAACAAGCATTTTAACCTAATATCAGTGCAATAGGCTACTTGCCACCATTGAAAATAAGCTTTAAATTGTGGTCATCCTATCAGATAATAGTATAAAGAAGAATTTTCTCAATTGAGTAAAATATGCATATTTATTCAAAATATAAGTACCGTAAGATGGGGTGAATTCGGACGACCGGGGCGAATTCGGACACTCCGTTCTACGCTGAATGTGGTGGGGATATTCATGTAGAGAAACGTTTTAACTTGCTAGTGACGACTGAGGAGCGTTCGGGAGAGTATTGTCAGTACTGCCAGATATCAGGTCGGATGAATTGAAAGTTTATTTATCGGACTGTGGAGGATAAAATATTTAATAAAATTTGTGTTTACAGATATTCTGAAAAACTAACTTTTTGTAGCTTGGGTACCTATAAGGTAAGGCTATAATATTTTTTGTTTGGTGGTGTGTTATTTATTTATGAGTTGTTTTTGCATGAGTAAAAAAAATTATGTACCTGGTTTTTTTATATAAATTTTTGATTGCGAATTTTACTTACAGCGGCGGGGCGAATTCGGACACGCAATGGTACGAAAATATAACCGCAAATTGGGAATTTATTTTATGAATTACTCATCGGAAAGCTGAAAAAGCTCTAAATGATATCCGGACCAAAAAGAAGACACTATGTCAAGCTTCTGAGTATTATAAAATACCCAAGTCAACCCTCTCGGATAAATCTAGAAAGAAACACATGAAAAAACAAGGTGGCCAGACTGCTCTCCGGAAACTGAAGAACATTTATTAGTTGTTGGTATACAGAAATTTGCTGAGTGGGGATTTCCTTTGACAAGAAGAGATATCAGATTACTTGTCCAACGTTATCTTGAAAGAAAAGGACTAAAGGTGGCATCATTTAAGCAAAACCTTCCTGATAACCTTCCTGGATATGAGGGTTCAGCAACTTTTTGAAACGGCACAAATCTTTAACAGAACGACTTGCTCAAACAAAAAAACGTGTCAGGTCTCGTGTTGACCGCACCATAGTTCCCCAATACTTTGACAATTTAAAATAATCTTGCGGATGTACCGCCTCTTAACATCGTAAATTACGATGAAACAAACATGTCAGATGCCCCGGGGACGCATGTTCTTTGCAAAAGGGGATCGAAGTATGTGGATCGAATAATAGACTCCAGCAAAAGTAAGCACTTCAGTAATGTTCGCAATTAGGCAGCTGAACTCTCCTACCCCCATATATTGTGTACAAATCTACCCACATTCTACGACACGTGATGGAAGATAGCGTAATGGCCTCATTACAATAGAACCAAAAGTGGTTGGTTCGATGGACCAACTTTTGAGGATTGGTTTGATAAAATAGCCATTCCGCTATTTCAAGAACCTAGAAGGAAAGAAAGTTTAATCGGCGACAACCTTGCTAATGAAATACTACACGTTTTAACAACTTGTGAAAAATATAACATTAATTTGTATTTTCCCACCAAACTCGACGCATCTCTTACAACCACTAGATGTGATTTTTTTGAGCCACCAAAAAAGCGTGGCGAAAAGTGCTCACCGAATGGAAAAAAAAGCACAAAGGTTGCCTTCCCAAGTCAGAATTCTGTGTTTTTAAAAATATGATGAATGAGAGGGGGATGGCCCAAGAAACTAATATAAAGTCAGGTTTTAAAGCACAGGAATCTACCCATTGAACCCCAAGTAATTTTGAAGAAAATTCCAGAATCCTCGAATAACTCGGACGATTCTTTAGTGGACGAAGCCCTTTTGAGGAATTATTAAAAGAAAGGAGATTTTGTAGAGACCCCGAATAAATCAGAGGAAAAACATACAGTTGTTCTGGAAAGTCTATCAAAGCCAGTCCATTGAAAGATCCCCCTCATCCTCTCCATTTCCCATCTAGCCAAAAGGGGCCCCCCTTTCCCCACAAATTTTCATCAGTGAAAGTGATCCTGAAAACCCGAAATTGATGTGAGAAGGGGAGGAAATGCATACAGTAGACAAGAACTCGTTTATTATTGTAAAATTAACAAATCCAGACAGACCGTATCTAAATTTTTGGGACATGTAGAAGAAATCCTCGATAAAGAAATATTTGTTGTAAGTTTCTTGAGAAAACAAAGTTCTCAAAAAATCGGCGACTTTTTTATATATCCACATTTAAAAGATGAAAGTGTTGTAGAGCGTAAACAAATCGTAGAGGTTCTCAGTAAAATAAAAAAATTGAGAAGAGAGAGATTTCAATTTAGACCCTTAAGTAAGTTGTTTTACAATGACTTTCATCTGAAAACCAATCTAAATGGACTTTGTTTTTTTTATAGTGTAAGCATTGTTATCATAATTATGTATATGAAACTGCCTGTAAAAAAAAAAAATGCTTTTTACCAAAGAAAAATATTTTAAGTTTATTTTTAGATGAATTTTTTATTTTTAAATTAACGTTTCTAAACATGTAGTTTTTCTTAATAAAAAAGGTACCATCTACCCCCAAAACCTTGAAAATGCATCCCGTTATTACATATTATTTTTTTTTTTGAAATAATTCTGTCCGAACCACTCTCTACTACGGTCTCACCTGCTAAGGACCTGATTTATGTCTGAGATATCTTGGCTAACCTAAGGAGCAAAATTTGACATTTTATCGTTTTGGGGATCGTGCGTTTCGATCAAACCTTAGCTCAGGTCAAAACTAACTTACTTAGGTAAGAAAAGTGGTTGTTCGTAAACAGCTATCATTTCTCAAAATCTTATTGTAGGTTATGTTTATGGAGTGTAGAAATATAAGGAGTACTATTTCTTATAGGAGACGAATTGAAAAAGTGTTCAGCTGTAAGCAGTAAATAACAGTTCTATCCTACTCTAATAACTTTATGAAATTGACACTTATGCTACGGTGATGTCACCCTAATTTAACACATTTCGACGGACACTTTCAACACAGAGATGGCGATCCTTATCTCTCTACAATCCATAGTTATGTTGTTACATCTTCACACATAAAAACATATGAATGCGATACAAAGCTGTTTGGATCTCTTCGAGCTAATTGTAACCATTTTTTTCGCCTTTTAGGATTTGTTGGGACTGATATAAACAGTTTTTGTGGTGTTTTCAGAGAAGTATTGGTACATTGTGGCACTACACACCATTTATATACCATTTTAGCCAATAAATTGAGAAATTATTAACAAAATTCACTGTAGTTGCACTCGTTGTTAACTTGTTTACTTGCATATGACGTCACGCGAAACATATGTCGACGCCATTATGTCTCCGTAATGCGTTTTTAGCGCGAATTTTATAATTTAAACTTTAACATTGAGTTTTAATGAAAATACAGCAGATTTTCCAGAAATATAAAATGTATTGTGTTTGTTAGGTAACAAAGAATGATTTAAAACGATTTTTCAAAATCAGTCAAATAGCCTATTGTCTTTGCTGTAGATGAAGGAGTAGTTATCTAACCACGACGTATTTTTTTGCAGGTAAATATAACCTTATAAGCTTCGGTACCGAAGTGCAGGATAGAGAGATTGACCAAATCATCGTACACCCGGATTACAATTCCAGCGTCTATTTCAACGACATCGCCATCTTAAAGTTGACTTCACCTGTGGAAATCAACAACTACGTTCGACCATGCTGTCTGTGGGAAGAATCAAGCGATAATATTGAAAATCTTGTTGGCGAGCAAGGTATGATAGAGTATGGTGATAATGATGAATGCCGAGAAAAACAGTTTCTTGTTGTGGATCCTAAATTTATAAACATTCACCATTTTATTAAGAAAAATGTCGTGGTTTTATAATTATTGTCTTTGTTTTCAGGTACAGTTGTTGGTTGGGGCTTTGACGAAAATAAAAAACTGTCGAAGAACCTAATGCAAGCCCAGATGCCCATTGTGTCCACCAGTACCTGTCTATTTTCTAACAGAAATTTCTTCTCCCAATTTATCTTTGACAAAAACTTCTGCGCGGGATTTAAAAACGGTAAGAAATGATGATACTGATAGACGTTGAGTAAATGCATGTCCCTATTTACAGCAACTGCTCTGTAGAATTAGCTATATAGTCTAATTTTTCCTCTAGGAACTCCTAACAGTTGGCTATACTATTATACCTAATGTAACAGACAATTTCTGCACAAAATTAACAAATTATTCTTCACTAGGATGATATTCTAGGTACTCGTTTACCAGACAAAACCAAAACCTTTTTTATGACTGCTTACGCTTTTTAATGAATGTTTAATCTCATTTTCTGGTTCACCCTGTATATCTTTTTACACACAGGCACGTCGGTATGCAATGGAGACTCGGGAGGAGGCATGGTTATTCCCAAAGCAGGCACCAGAGAACAGGACGCAGTCTGGCAACTGAGAGGCATCGTCTCAGTAGGGGTAGCTCTGCAGGGGGAAGGAGAGTGCGGGGATCCTGAGCAATATACTGTGTTTACAGACGCTGGGAAATATGTTCAGTGGATAAAAAAGACAATATATTAGTGTTGTAGATATTTAACAGATGATGTTAACAGGATGTCAAAATAATATTAGAGAGAAAAATCTCTACATGACAGCTATACTTATTTGTTGATTACAGGGTTGCCTAAATTAAGTCTCTACCATTGTTTTTTTATCTTTATATTAGGTCTGTTTGTTATACAGAAATAATGTACACTATTTTACACCAGGTGTTCGGTATGAATTCTGATCAAGGAAGTTTGAAGGTTTATGGAAGCCCAATACTGTGGCCTATTCAATCAAAAAGTGTCCAGCACACTATGAAAATAACTGCCATTAAGGAACCGTTATGATTCTGCACAGTAACAAAATTTCACGAAATTTTGTAATGTGTTGCCTACATACACACTGATAAATCAGTGTGTGGGTAGGCAACATATTATACTTTCGACAAAGCCGGAGTCCCGTTTTCGTGTGCGACGACGCGGCGCATATAAAACCATACGCGCCGCGCCGTGCCGTATTAATTTGGACTGTTTTGCCTTGCGTGATTTTATTTTGTAGTTGCAGAAATTTTTTAGATCAATAAAAACCTTATTTTAGTGATTGGTGTTGATTAAATTGTGACTATAATTTTGTTTTTATTGTTTGTTACTTATAATATCGTAAAAATTAATAAAATAAATCTACCTTCTGGGCAAAATGGGCAAACGGGTGACGTCCAAATATAACCTATATCTGCGGACAAATAGTAAAAATCGAGCACTCCTCTTAAGTTTACCACCCTTGGCTTGTTCCCCTATTTCCGCTGCCCTGCCCGCCTAGACAATTTTGTTCTACAACATTGGCCTTCCATAAACCTTCAAACTTCCTTGATTCTGATGTAAACTAGTTTTCACTTAATTACTCTTGAATAAGTCTTGAAGTAGTGAAGTTAGATGCATTTTTACTACAAGACTTCAAGTTGTTTGTTTATAAACATAACCATAAAGCCATTTTTTAATTTCTAAGATAGGTTTAAACGCATTTGGTATAAAAATCAAATACGGAACTTATTTACACTTAGTTCCACTTTGTAGTCCTACACTTTCCTACCCTGATAACAAACAGATATAATATCTAGGGTGTTTTATTAAAAAAAACACCTTTATATCTCCACCCTGTAAATAAACACGCAACCAACCTGAAATTATTATAAAATAAACATAGTTTTAGTAGAAACAAGTTTTATAGACCCTTAATAAATCGGCCACCCTGAACAAAATTGTAACATAAAAAGTTTACACGTCAAAATAAATTGAAAATGAATTGTGCAATATTTTGAATATTCGCGAACGATCATAAATTTCCGGAAATTTAACATCTCTGCTTGTGGCAATTAATGAAACAGAACGAAGATTGAATCAATATTTTATATTCATAATTGAGATCCTTTTGTGTCATGAGGAAATAAAAAGAGTATCTTGTGTATTCCTAATATTTTTTACATAAAAAAATAATAACCAAACGAAAACCTTCTTTTATTTCAAATCTAGTAAGAACTAAATCACTTTCTTGTCGAAATCCTATTAATTACCATCATCCATTGCTTTGGAGCACTCATGGGTCTATTCCAACCATGCCTCCCAATGCTGTAGACTACAAAAGGCAAAAGAATGCACGAGAATTTCAAGGGGACAAATCCTTCCAAGCATAATCTGTGGAAATACAAGGAAGTCATCCAACTAAGACCAAAAAGGGGCATATATGTGGCTTTTCTTGAATTAAAAAAAGTATTTCATTTTAGCAACAACATTTTGGCCTGAATAAATCTAGCTTTAGCATTGAAATTTTCAAATACTGAAAATCTCTTTATTTACAGGTACATCTGTGTGCAATGGAGATTCGGGAGGAGGCATGGTTGTTCCTAAAACCGGCTCTAGGGGACAAGACACAGTCTGGCAGCTACGGGGGATAGTTTCAGTGGGAGTAGCTTTGCAAGGGGAGGAGTATGTGACCCCAACCAATATATTGTGTTCACGGATGCTGCAAAGTATGTGCCATGGATAAAACAGACGATATATCAGTGAAAAGAAAGTTGACATGTGTCAGAAAACTGTAAATCGTGTAGAATTCAAGAGACAGTGTCTTTGCAGACCACAGTGTGATCACTGCATTTTAGAAACTAGAACTGTGTTTTAAGCAATGCAAAAACTGTGACTTTAACGAATAAGATAGATTTCTTTGATCTTGCCAATTTGTTTGAAATATTTCGCAAATTCAATGTGATAGAAAGTTAACAATTCTTTTATTTTATATATATTTTTAGATTTATTAGACTGTAATTGTATTTATAAGTTGTAAAAAAATAAAAAGCCTACTTTTTCAGTATATTTTATTACTTACAAACAAAAAGTAACATCTACATAACAAAAAAACTAGTTCTATCTAATATCTAGTGAGAATACACCCATCTTCCCTTCAAAATCCTGTTCATAAGTATCCTTCGCCCTGCTGGAGTACTCATACGCGTTTTCCATCCATGTACCTTGATCCTTTTGCGTTCAGAAGGTCTCGGAAAGTGGCACCTGATATTGGTCCTTGTTGCCTGAGTAAAGAGACCACCAGGGTTGATGGGGCTCAGTTCCTGAGGTCCTTTAAGAACAGCGGTGGTCAAGGAATGAAAATTAGAGGTGGTCTGAGGGAGTTTTGGGGCTAGTTTACTAAAAATAAAGAAACATATTAGAGAACGTTTGTGTGGTATATTTATACATTTTATCATGTCAATTACATAATTTTGGGGTTAATTTCTAATATTACCTTGTTGTATTTAAAAGATTTGGTATAAGTCGGGTAAATAAAGACATATTCTTTGTTTTAATTTTAAATTTTTACTTAAAGAACTCTATTTGGAAAAACTTTTCCAGTTACCATAACCTAACCTAAAAAAATATTTTTCTTTACTTTGAGGGTTACTTATTTCATCCCCGGTTTATGATTGTGTTACTAAATCAATTCGCCAGCTCGGTCTTAGGTATGGTCTGTAAGAAGACTTAGCAAAAGGCAAAGCAACCCTTACGCATTGCTTACACCCTAGCGTCAAGGTGGTCTTTAGCAGGTGTATGCTCAAAGGACAAGACATCTATGGACTTCGGGTTTTTAGGATCTCGATAATAAAAATAGAACTTTAAAAAGCCGAAATCCAAAATATTATAAATCCTATAAATTTATCGACATGATACATAGACGGATTTTAGGACAGTTTCATCACTAAACCGGCCATTTATTCAAATTTTTTGCGGGATTTTTAAATGACCGCAAAAACTGCTGACCCGGTTTGACCGCCTTGGAGCTGGGGATTCCTTATTTCCTACTCGTCAGCTTGTTCTTGATTTAATTCTTCTTGTATCACCTTGAAGTAAATATGCGAAAGAACTTGTTTTGACGGAAAAAATTTAATTCCTTTTTTTTATAAATATCGGTTTTTAGAATTTGTTTACTGAACAGTCTGGTGAAATCATTTGTGACTGATCATCGTTTACGAGCCAAAAGTAGTTTTTTACCACGAAAGAATTTATATTCGGAGAATCAATATAAAGATACAATACAAAGCTCGTTGTTTTTTTTTCGGCTAGTGCACGGAAAAGATACGATAAAAAAATCGATTATAGTTAATTAAAATTTTGACAATTGCCTCCGGATAATCATCATCATCATACATGAGATTTTTTTTAATTACATATAATTAAATTCATCTTTTTTTTCTTGGGTTGGTTCCCATAGCGACGTAGATTTATATTGTGATTATTATTTTAATTTGTTAAATTGTGTTCAAATAATTATTATAAAGTAAGTATTTATCTGTATTTATACTTATTAGAGTTGTTGGTTCTGGTTAGTTTTAGTTAATAAAAATATATCGAGAGGGAAATTTTGGCAGTAATTTATAATGTTTTAATAATGAAATGTCTTCAGATTAAATTTTTGTTTTATGTATATACGTATACAAAAAACAAATCTTTGGAGAAGATTTGGCCAAAAACATAAATATGAAAATTGGGGCCAATTTGGGCCAGTTTATTCGTTCTTAACAATAATAGACACCAAAAACGAACCAAATTTAAGTTTGATCTGAAGCAAAAAAGAGGAAAAATTACTAAACACCCATATTCAAATTTATCAACCCCCTTTACATTTTAAATACCTATTACCATATAAAGTTTTTTTGTCGTTTTATATTTAATTTTTAAATATAATTTCCTTAAATAATAGACTTCGCCCCTGGAAGAGAGGATCCGGAAGACCATCGAAATACCCCTCCACAGCTGCTATATATTACTTCTTCCTTTGGGAAAGCCAAATTTTGCGAATCGGGTGGATGTTGCAACAATTACTCGTACTTTAATTCACTGATTTTTACATAGTTTTTTGAGCTATCACAGATTTTTACCATAATTTTTTGAGCTAAGTCTTGATGAAAATATGATATCTTGCTTTTCTAAAACAATTTTTTTAATGAATTTTGACATCCGGCTGGTTCAAAAGATTACAATAATAATTTGAGTTTGAAAGTAATTCAGGAACAAAATTCCTTTATGGCCAATTTTTGGACCCGATAATAACTAATTTAGAAGTCAAAGTAGTGGACTCACACTATTCCCCAGCTCTTGCTTTGATTCGATTATTCAAACGTTCTTCCAAATCCATATTCTGTATTTTGGTTACAATTTCTAGTGTTGATGCACTTTCTGGACGTCCTTCAGGTGGATTGCCTTCAAAACTTGTACGACCACGTTTTACCTAAGCATTTTATTTTTTATTTACCTTAGGGGCAATCTGCACTAATGCCATCCTGGACAAATTTTCTGGAGCGGCGAAGTTGCTATAAAAAGTGCATTTGTGTTAAATTTATTTTTATAATATAATAAAGAAAATATCTTTTTCATTATTAAGAATATATTTAGAATTCTTATACACGTTGCAATTTAATCGAACAAAAAAGTTCTAGTGCCATCCCTGCAATCCTCGCTAAATTCAAATTTACAAATAAATATCATTAGAGTTTTTCTAATGACATGAGAAACCCCAAATTCAAATTTTAAAGATGATGGTCCAAATATAATAAAAAACCCCATAAATATCGATATAATAATTTTTGATCAGTCTTTGGGAAGAATTTCCTGGATGTACAAGAAACACTGAATTTTCCCAGAATTTTTAAAAAGTGTGAAGTGGCTCAAATATAAAAAAACAACCTTTTTTCAACATTCGACAACGATATCTTTCGAACGAATCAACCAATTTTGACAAGTTTGGGGGCGATCGATGCGTTTTTTAAGGTCAAGAGCTGATCAGTTTTTTGGGATCTGTTGGTACAGCTGTTTAAAAGTTATTTTAAAAAAATGTGATTTCCTAAAATCTGCCGGTTGGAATCGTTTCGAATAATATAGAGAATCTAAGTTTGGTGAAGCCCTTTTTAATGCAAATACCTAAAGTGAGGTTATTTAAGTAAGCTTAAATTAGGGCACGAGCATAAGGGACTAACACATTACAGTGACATAGAGTGCGCCGGATTTAACTTTTGGCCGCCCATAGGCTAATATTTTTTTGCCGCCCTAATATGCCAATATTTTTTGGATATCGGAACGAAAAGTTTAGCATTAAAAGAATGTAAACTTCACTAGTAATTCTTATAAAAATTTAATAAACAAATTTACCAAAAGTAAATCATACAGAAATTTAAATGACAATTCTTTAAAACAAACAAACTTCATAATATAAACACAAAATATAAATTAAAATGGTAAAACAAATAAGTATTTTTTTGGACTATATATTATTTAATTATAGGCAAAACCTTATACTAACATTGTTCTTCGAACCTTTTTTTCTGCAAAATCATTAATTATATCATTAAAATTTACGATTTTATTTTTTTAAATTAATCGTTAATTTGCCGCCCATATATTGGGCGCCCTAGGCCTCAGCCTACTCAGCCTTTGCGTAAATCCACCCCTGCGTGACAGTAGAGTGTAACAGGAAAAGTGTGACGATGTTTTTTAACATTGCTATAAAATTTCTCGTCGTTGATAAAGAAATTCAAAAATTGTATATCAAAACTATAATTTTATGTAAAATTTCGGTGATAGGGCGGCATTTTTTTTAGTGTCCAGGGGCGGCGCTAAGGTTAAATCCGGCCCTGTTTATACACCTTTAACAATAGTTTATAAACTTGTTTTGGTACTACATCACTTTTCGAAAATAAGAATTTTATGACTACACGATGTTAAAAGAGTATCTACGTCACAAGGGGCCAACCAATACGTATTCACAACATCGATCGACAGAGGCAACCGGGGCTAGGTTCCAATATTACATCTCGAATGAAAGCGTAGTAAATAAAATACCAAGCGGAACTAATTAGGATATTGA
Source organism: Listronotus oregonensis (assembly GCA_019359885.1). NCBI lineage: Eukaryota > Metazoa > Arthropoda > Insecta > Coleoptera > Curculionidae > Listronotus > Listronotus oregonensis. The sequence goes on along the minus strand of JAHBCN010004194.1, from coordinate 50,674 downwards.
AACACTTTGGATTTTCAATCACGAGGGGTTTTAAATATCCCCAATCTAAGGGATTTAAATCCGGTGATCTGGGTGCCCATGGCTGTGGACCTCCGCGACCAGTCCCGCGTTCTTCATAAGTTGCCTCCAGAAATTGACGTGCTACTATGCATCGTTCATAAACCACATTAGTTTTCTTTCTGCCAGTGGGGCATCTTCTAATAGTCTACAGCTTAAATTTCCCTTTAAATTTGCCATACATGACGTGAGTAGTGTTTAATTGCTGAGCAATTTTGCTGTATGCCATTTCAGGACTATGCTCAATTTCTGTAAAACTGCCTCCTCCATCTCCACATTCTTACTGTTTTGAATCTCCCAATAACAGCAGCCGACCTATTAAAAGTGCCTGATTTGCACAGCCTTTCATGTATTCTTACAAATGTTTGCCTATTTGGTGCAAGGCCATAAGGGTGCCCCTCTTAATAAATACGTCTAGCCGCTCTTGAATATCCTTGGGCCATTCCATAAACAAAATGCATATCGGCCTTTCCTGTGTTTGTAAATTGAGCCATTTTATACAATTAGTAACTAATTTTACAGCTTAAACTCGTAAAAACACTTTAAATTACGATCTTATAACATTAAAACGTACTCACTGTTTAAAGTTGTGGCGGCTGTCAAATTTCTTTAAAGAATTGTTTTTCCGTCCATAGCACTCTTTTTATTTTTTTTAATCCTTTTAAACGATTTCAGTATTAATGCTTCGCATACCTAATTTTTTAATTTTTCTCGAAAACAGTTAACCTGAGGGAAAAAGTGAGGAGATGACTTTTGTCTAGTTTTAATTGGTTAAATTAAAATTCAATTCAATTGTAATACAAATAGTTTGGGGGCTATCAATTAGGTCTTAAATGATTCTTAAAATTAGGTCAAATTAAAAAAAAAATAGTGTGTTACTAATTTTTTTTAAAATTAAAGCTCGAGCGTTACCCCTGTGCACGCAACTGGCAAATGAGAGATAAAATCTTAAGCTTAAAATATTCCTCTGTATACACTTAAAAATGTAACCAAATTTCAACGTCATTCTAATTTGCGTCGTTTAGTTATTTAGGAAAAACTTATATTTTTTAAATATTTTAACACCCTGTATTAAGAAAACAGAGCTGTTTAGGACATATGTTTATATGAACTTTTTGTCTTAAAATAGATTAAGGAATATCCCCCTGAAGTTTGGCCACATACTTTATTAACACCCTGTATCATTTTATGCAAAAGACCGTATGTTTTTGCTTTAACTTTTACTCATAAAAAAAATTACATTTTTTTTAACTTGGCAAGTACACACTTAAGGCCACAAAACTTTGTTTAAAAGGATCAAATGCGCCGTCAGGGAGAGCTCGTGCTGCTCTTTTATGCTGTGGTGTAGGTACTTAATTACGTAGAAACTTACAAATTTCCTGGAAAATTAATAAAAAATATTTTTTATTTATTTAAAAATTGACCTCTAAATCCATAAAGAACAGTTTTGGTTTGAGGCTATCGCGTGTACAATTAACCCATCAGAATATTAAAAATAATTGACAAAGAATGGCAAGGAAACCCACTATTAATTTGTTTATTTGTCTAAATTAATAAGGTATTAATTTCTGAATAAATTTTAAAACATGTTTTTTTAACTGTAAAATTAAATATTCATCTAATAATTTAATATAAACAAATGGAAAAAACGGTATTTATTTATTTAATAAGCGTCAATTTATATTGTATTTTTTTAAATCCCGTGTTTACCTAAATATATTCATTATAATGACCTGCTTTTTACTTTTCTACTTTTACGTTATTTAAATTTCATAGAGACTATGGGCATCTTGCACAAAATTTATTTTAAATGAAAAACACGTCAAATCTATTGATTTGCCTATTTAAAAACCACCTGCTATCTTTTCTCAAAAAAAAAGTTTCGGCCGAGATTTTTGCCTAACTTAACTTACCTTAGACGAAAGAAACTATATATTCCAAAATTTATGGTAATTACCAATTCAGGGTTAGGGTAATTTGACAACAAGTTAGGATATTGTCGACTTATTAGCAATTTTGGAAATGTTTTAAAAATCATACATTTTATAAAACTTTTCATTTAAAAAAAGTTTTATGCGCTTAGCAAAAAAAAGGAAATTTGACAACATAAATAATTTTATTTTTACATATTTGGCAACATTGCCCGTCGCGTTCACTTATTGCATTGCCTTCCGGGGACCGGTTGATACTTGATTTAACACAGTTGATATTTCTTTAGTTCTTAAGACAAAAGAAAAAAAGACAGAGAGAAGAGAGTTCTTAAGACAAAAATAGTTTGTGTATGATGACACTGAGTAAAAGTAAGAGTATTTTTGTATCATGTTTACTTGACTTTTCTTTATCAAAAACAAATGCGCTGTGCACGCAAATTAAAATTAGGCACACTCTGAAGTTGTGTCGTAACTTTATATGTGATTAAGTTAATAACTCAGGCCATTTAAAATCATTTTGTGGGGTTAATTCCTGGCAATTGAATTGTTGTAAATATAGCCCAAAAAAGCTTTAAAAATTAACAAATTTAAAGCCAATTTTTTAAAATATAAATTTCCGATAGTACTGCGGACCTCCTTTTCAGCTGGAGGTTATCCCATACCCCCTAGATACTCCGGTAGATTTGCCCCTTCCTTTCCCCAGTTAAAAGCCTGACATGACGCCCAGGCTGTAAACAACACAAACCGCGCTCAAATAACAAAAGTTCTGAAGAAAGACATAATCAAAAATTATAAACCTTTTAATTGAAACTTCAGATAGCACCCGATAACCCACCGTGTAGCCAAGGCTCAAAATATAAGTACTGCACCTCTTAATAGAACTTGCAGTATTACCTACCATACATAATTCATCCTAAACAAATATTTTTATTTAAATTGCAGAAATTTAAATCTAATTATTTTAAATGTGTTGTTTATTTAAATAAGCGATAATGTTTCTTAAAACTGAAAGATGGCAGCGCATTTATCAAAGTTTACCTTAGTAATTATCGTATTATTGACCGGTGTCATTAAGGACAGAAAAATTGTATAAAAATATTAAGTTAAATAAATATTATGGTGATAAATCTGCCCAATAAATACCTTACTTAACCAAATAAATGTCTTCTGAAAATAGAAGCATTCTTTTTAATAAAAACATTTCTTCGGAAGAGGTCGAAATTTCAGAAGTATTTAATTTTTGATTTGTAATTTTGTTTGATTGATAATAATGTTTATTAAGGATCCCGCATCCACCATGATGTAAGGCTTGTGAGTACGCAGACGTACTTCTTAAACAACTTATCACGTTTCTGATCCAAATCCACCATCTTGGACGGCGGCAATTCAAAAGATATAAAAATATGGATTTTACAAAATTTAGTTATATTTTATTGTAATTAAGTCGTATAAGAGGTTTAAGCCCAATAAGTTTAATGTTTACATTTTACTACTGAACAGACAATAATTGCTTGAGAGGAAGGGGGAGTGGGTAAAGTTTGAAACTTTTTTATTTAATACAGTAAAACTTGTCTGTAACGGCCACCATAAAATTAAGAATAATTGGCCTTTATAGAAGGGTGGCCAGTATTGCCAGGTGACATTTGTTCAACCATTCGAGGCTACAAAATTGTCCCCTTTAAATTACTATTTTTGTTCTAAATTAACCCCTTTTTTAAAATATTTAATTTAGTTAAGCTTTATTATGATAATATCATTTATTTGAGATTTTTCAACACCAATTTTTCAGCCAGTTTTCGCGAACTCAAAGCGTAGGCAGGCATGATTAAACACTTTTCGATTCCGAATACGATAACTTTATTCTTATCGATTTAAGCCACAACTAAAAATATAATATGAGGATAGTCCCCCTATAGCCACTAATGCTATTTGAACCTGCCAAAAATTTATTGTTGGGTTTTTTTTCTTTTAGTTTGCAGAATACAATCAAAAAATTATAAAATACAAATTAGTTAAAAAGAATTTCCGGCCAATATAAAAAATTTTGTTTTTACAATAGGTTAAAAAAATTGAGATTTGTCTGGCCGTGGCTGTTTTATAAAGGTGTCCATTATCTAAGTGTTTTTATATACGGATTTCCTCAAGGAATTTTAAAAAGGTGTATGGAAGCCCAATGCTAGGGCATTCGATAAAAAAATGTCCAGCCCAGTATGAAAATAACTGTCAGAGTTGGCCCCGCCGATTCTGCGCAATAACAAAATTCCACGAAATAATTTAATGTGTTGCCTACTTACACACTGATAAATCAGTGTGAAGTTACAACACATTATAATTTTATGAGCGGAGTACCGTTTTTTGGATTGATCAAAACCTTATTTTAGTGATTAGTGTTTATTAAATTGTGGCTTTAATTTTGTGTTTATTTTTTTGTTACTTATAATATCTAACAAAATGACTAGAAGTTGTATGGTTTTTCTTGCAAATCCAAGGGGAAATACCCGTCTTTTTAACTTTAGGTAAGTATTTTTATATTTAAATTAGGTGCTTCTTATAAGACGTAACGTTAGGTAACCGAATAAATAATAATATATCAATTATGAATAATAGAAAATGAAAATTTCATAGGAAATATTAGTGAAAAGTAAGGCAATCTTAACTATCTTTTAGATGATTTCCACAATGTTTGTGTATTTCTGTGGATTATTAAAAGAAATAAAGGTTTTCATTTAGGTACTTTTATTTCATTTAATAATTTAGTACTTTTCTTTTAAAGGATCAAAATTATTGATTACTGGGCAGACCAGGCAAATTTTAATATATACAGGTCCCTCTAATTGAATGAAAGGAAGTACAATTTTGGTACGGTTTTTGGGGCGCTGATTACAAATCTAAAAAAAAAATCGGCAATGTTTCCTTTTCGAGATATTCATCATCAAAATTGAAAATCAAACTAACCTTATTTATACACAATATTTCACAAACACCCTTTAAAAACTTTTTTTATGTTTATTTTACACCTTTTTTACACTTTTATTTTTTAAGCAAATATGGCTGCTGCCTTTGAACTTAAAGTTCGCATTTAATGGAAAAAGATGTAAAATAAAAAAAAAATACAAGGTTTTAAAAGGTGTTTATAAAATATCGAGTGCCACTTTAGTGTAAGTAAAAATCAAGAATTGTGTACAAAAAAGAAGGAGAATATATGAAAATGAGGTTAGTTTAATTTTTTAACTTTGATGATGAAAATCTCGGAAGGAAACGTTGCCGAAAAAATTTTTTCAGATTTGTAATCAGGCAAACCTGTATACCAAATTTGATCAAAATCGAAGAGAGGAACTTTCAGAGACAAACCTTTGTTTAAAAATAAATTAGATTTTTGGTTTCTTAATCTTGCATTATCAACTTTTAAGCTCGACATACTGTACACACATAATATTTAACGGATACTGTTACAATGGATACTCAGGTACCAAAGGTTTTCTAAACATTTTTAACCCCTTTAAATTTTTCTATTTAATGTTTTTATTAGTGAAAAATATATGCCTAAAAAGCAGTTATAAAAATTTTCACTTTTTAATGTACAACAGAATCTTTGATTAGATTAAACTCATTTACACTATCTTGCCCTTCTTTTATCACAAAATTGGTGATGAAAATACATAATACTATCATATAATGTTTTTAAAATTTTTTTTAAAAAATCGTGTTTTTTTATAGTGGGATCATTTTAAAATGAAAAAATTTGGTCCCCTTTAAAAAGAAAAAAAACATAAAAAATAGCAAAAAGATTTAATTTTTATTGTCGGGCGGCTTTGCTTTTATATGGTCCATTATTACAGACACCTGCGCGAAGCGGGACATTTTAAAAACAAAGGGGCCCCAAAAACTTTTTCTTAACTTTTTATGTTTTTTCTTTTCAAACACCGAATTTTTTATTTTTTAAAAAAGATCCTTTTACAAAATTTTTTGGGAAAAATACAAAACCCCAAAAAAATCGACCATTTAAATAGAAGGCAGTAAGTGGCGCCATCTATTCTTTCCATATTATATCAGATGATATAAAATCTAATATTACACAATAATTTTAAATATTCTATAGTGGTATCCTTTAATAACCAACAATTTTATTGCAAATAATAAAGAAAAACAGTGAATGTTGGAATTTGACTTTTGATGATGTCAATTTTATAGATGTAACAAAGAATTATAACCCGGGCCCCTGACCTACTATTCATTGCGCAAATTCCGCGGGGCCAACTCTCCTTTTCCCCGCTGCCCTGCACGCCTGGAAAATTTTTGTTCTACATCAGTATTGGGCTTCCATACACCTTTAAACTTCCTTGGATTTCCTATAAAGCTGATTTTTGTTAGCTTGAAAGTGGCTGGTAGCACAGGTGGCAGGTGGCCGATAAAAAAGGGTCTCTGTTAAAACAAGTTTTACTGTATTTTGAATGTATAACATCTCAAGAATATTGTTTTAAGTTTTAAGGTCGATCGGAGCAAAATTTGCGGATTTATGATAGTTTTATTGACCGTTGCCCCACCTCAGTTGCGTGAGCGTACAAAAGTTTAAATCGATTTTCCCAAACATGTAATTTTTAAAGTCGGTGACCACCATTCCGAAAAAACTACTGTACGCATATTCTACCTAAAATCACTATCAAGTGACGTGGAGTTTTTTTTTATTTTTCAATAAGTATCATAGTCCAGTAACTAAAGACCTGAAAGTACCCAAAGTTGTAAAATAAATCTGTACAGTTTTCATTTGTGGCGCAATTTTTAAGTCTTCGCGGATGCTTTAGAGCGAGAAAAAGTTTATCACGATTCCGACGTGGAAACCCGATGAAAATGGCCCCCCAAAGTTCCAAAATAGTTTCCTTGAATATCTCCCAAAAATATGGGAATATAGAATTCTTGTTTAGACAAAAAATGAAGATTACATCGAAATCTACAAAAATGGTCCTTACCATTTTTTTCGCAACACCAATATTTTTCGCAAAAACGGCCGTCGAAAAATGTTGATAAACTTTTTTTCGCTCAAAGGCATTCCCGAAGACCTAAGAATTGCGCTGAAAGGGAAAATATGTACAATTTTTGTCCCTTCATTTACTGGATTATCAATCTTACGATAACAAATAGGTCGATTTTATTGTCAAAAAATCCACATAACAACTTTAAAATGATGAAAAAAAAAATAAATATTGATAAAATAAAAAAAAACTCAGCGTCAATTGAAAAAGAAACTAATTAAAGTAAAACAATTTGTTTTTTTGTGCTGAGGCATCCGGGTCATATAAAATTTTTTTCGAGGTACCATCGGGGCACTGCAATAAATCCGTTATCCATATATTAATTTGCTAATGTGGGATATTTATATGAGGTAGGTATATATATTTATTTTTCTGTCCACGTGATTCTGAAGTTATTGCTTGAGCTAAAATCATGAAATTTGGCACAGTGGTAGTCTTTAGCAGTGGCTAGAACCTAACGAAGCCCGTTTTTTTAATTTCGTCTCCGGGACAAAGATAGGAGCAAAAATGTTTTTTTACCGTTAGCCGTACGGAAGGCGTCTTACGGAGACAGAGGCTACCAATATTGCTCTCGCCTGGCGGAGACAAGCTTTTCATCTAGTTTCTTTTATTTTTTTTTGCACCAAAATTTTTAAAATATTCCTCAAATGTTTTACTGTAATATACCAATTTTTAACATTAAAATCTTTAATAACAATATGTTACGAAAAAATTTTGAAAATAGGTTGTTTTTGATTGACAGCGAGGGATACTTTACATAAGCAAAAATATAAAAAATGAATAATCCTCGGACACCATTTTTTTTTTTCAAAAATTTGTTTGTCACCGCTGTTTGAATATACCCAAAAAATAAACAAAAAAGACGTCATTTCAATTTTTTTATCTTGGGACAATACGAAGGCTGATGCTAAGTACTAACGTACCGTGGGTGTCTTTAGTGTGGTGAGAGGGAGTTTGTTCACACGGGACTTAAATTTTTGGAGTTTGGGAGGAGAAGGAAAAAAATCCGCGGGCAGCAAAGGGTTTCCCCAGTCTTGACACTCTAGGGATGATGGAACGAAGAAAGCGGGAAGTTCAGGGCCTCTCTAACTGAACTGTAAAAGGATGCATAAAAGTTGCACTACGTGTTACTCTGTTGGGAGCTGCCAGAGAAGAAATTATACTGGCCAATTCCTCTGAGCAGAAGCCGTGGAAAAAACCATAGAAAAGCGACAGATCCCCTACAGCTTGACGGTGGACAAGAAGAGGAAGCCTTACTGTGAGCATTGGATCATTAATAAGACAAACGGCTCTTCTTTGAATGGAGTCCAGAATGCGAAGTGTTGTAGGGACGCCATTCCCCAGACATGAGAACAATATTATAAAGAGGGTCTGATTGGGATACATACAGAGTCTACAGATTGGAAGAAGAGAAATATTTTCTGGCTCGGAAGAGGAATCCAAGCTTTTTTGAAACTGCCGAAGCTATGGATAAAATGTGTTTGTGCCAGTTGAGGTTATTCTCAAAATTAACGACGACTCTTTCTTCTGCAGAACTTGGCCGCTCATATGTAAGGGATGAGCATTTGCAGACTTTTTTGCGACAGCGAACGTGACTGTGTTTTCGAGGCATTAAACTGAACAAGATTTTTGGCGCCCCAACCAAGATAAGTTTGAAGGTCTTGTGAAAGAGATATCTGCATTGACCTGCGCTTGTTTTCGAAATCAGAATTACACGGTGGCATTAAAAATTGAATATTTAGAGTGAGAGAAATATCGTCAGCAAAACTATGAATGGGATTGATTGTGGAAGAGAAGATCGTTAATGTGTAGAAGAAACAGCGTGGGTGCCAGCACTGAGCCCTGGGGCACCCCAGCATTAATTTGGTTGAAACTGGAGGAATGACCATTTACACTAACTGATATACGTCGATTAGAAAGGAAACTGGAAAGTCACGAGCAAAGCTTAGGTAGAAGACCGTAAGAAGGAAGTTTGTTAAGAAGTCCATCATGCCAGACCTGATCGAAAGCTTTGGATATGTCAAGAGCAACGATCTGGGATTACCAAAACTAAGGGACTTGTTCCAGTTGTGTGAGACAAAGGAAAGAAGATCAGCTGTGGATCTACTGTGACGGAATCCATATTGTCTATCATGTAAGATCTTATGTTTTTCCAAATACTTTAAGATTTGGAAATTAATGAATTTTTCATTACTTTGCAAACAACTGAAAGAAGAGATATAGGTCTATAATTGGAAGGGAGACTTCTGGATCCTTTTTTGGGGACAGTTTGCACACGTGCAGCTTTCCAACTCTCCGGGAAAACTCCCGTGTCGTAAGAGATTCGAAAAAGGCGAGTTAAGATGGGTGCAAGCTCGGGAGCACATTTTTTTAAGACTATTGCTGGTACGCCATTCAGCCCAGACGATTTTTAGTATTAAGAGAAGAAAGAATACGCTTGATTTGTTTGACTTTTGAAAATTACATCGGACATTTTATGAGGGACAGGGACAGGGACAGGAACAACTGTTGGAAGATGAAGATTATTATTAAATGGGTAAAATACCGACTTTATCACAAGCCGCATATTTATATTTCTATCCTCATTACTGTAATCAGTAAACCTTATTTAAAATTCAGACTGGACCTCTTAATAATCCAATATTTATCAAAACAATAAGTAATACCTGAAAGCAGGTAAGAAAGTATATAAAACAGGTACCGAACAAATTCTTTCATATTCTAGTGCCGTCGCTTCAAAACAAAATGATCCTGCCGATTGTCCTGTTCTGTGTCCTCGTGAAAATCGCGGTGTGTCAGCAATTGGTTTCCCCGTGTCCAAGTATTTTCCAGTACGAACAAAGACCGGGAGAGAGGGACAGATGGTATGGAACAGCGACTCTTCGATCCGATTCCGAATTGTCGGGAGTGTGGTTCCGGATACTTTTGGATAGGACTTCTATACAGTTAGGGGTAAGTATTTTTGATACGTTCTTAGCTGTTTTACATCCTTAATTGTTCTTTTGTTAAGGCTGTTTAACACGATAACATTTGCACCGGAAGTAATATTAGATTACTGTTTGCAATAGAGATATATGGGTACCTTGTACCTATGTACCGGGTGCCCAAATAAGAAAGAACGCCGGCTGTATCTCAAAAAATGTTTATCGCACAGCGTTGGGGAAAAAATACTTATGGCCAGTTGCACCAACAATTTTAAGGAACCCTTAACGTTAGGTATTCCTTATATGTAGTCAATCACATTACTTGTTTGGTCATTTTAAGGACAACCGTGTGCTAAGGGTTCCTTAAAATTGTTGGTGCAACCGGCCATAAGATAATTAGAAAGATACTAATAAATCGTACACTCTTTCTGAGCTAATCTGGTAATAAAACTATTTAGGAGCTCGGCTCCTAATGAAGGTAAAAGAGCTTTACAATAGCTACTTACGAACAGCACAAATTCTGACCTAAGTTGAGGGAAACTAACTTAGTTGGCCGTACGATTTGTCACAGCTAAGTCAGAATCTGACCTCCCCCTCGCCCCTGCTAAGGTACCCGGATTTCTGTCTGGGATATCTTGGCTAACCTAAGTTGAGCAAAATTTGACATTTTTTAACGTTTTGGGAGTCGTAACTTGACAAGCCGAAATTGCGTGTTTAATCAAACAACTTAACTCTGCTCAGAAACTAACTTTAACTTAGGTAAGAACAGTGGTTGTTCGTAAACAGATATTTCCTCATTCTAAAGCTTAGGGTCTAAAATTAAAAACTGTATATAATAGAATCCTTAAAAATAATTTTGGAAAACAATACATTCAGTTAAATACAAAATTTTTCCTGAAAAAAATGCAAAGTAATATGTTTATACGCGTTTTTTACAAAATTAAGTTAAAAATATCACTATGAAGCTCTTCGTGGACTTCTTTTTATTATTTATTATTTTCTAATTAATCGGGTGTTCCGGTTTTTACCCGGATCCCTTTTAAAGTTCGCTTCCAGACGGCCTCCGGACGCCCCCCATTCAAATTTATTGTAATTATGGACCAAGACCTAGAAAATGTGCTGTTGTTAAAGGCAATGTTGTTGATATTAAAGCAGCAATATTAATTAATATTCTGGAAGATGATCCTTTAAAGCTCGGATGCAAAATTTATTTCCTGTTATTTTAAAAACAGTTTTTTTTTCTTCTTGGTTCTTTCTTATTTTAATTAGGCATCCCAAAATTACAGAGCTTAGAATAACATAACAAAAATACTCGCGTCTAGAAACACCCTGGCTCACGAGCTTCTTGACAGTGTTGACACATAAAACATGCATTATTATTCAGGGACTCGGCGCGTAATTTGAAAAATAGGCTTTTTCTAAATAATGCATTTATTGTAAAAAAAAAGTAAATCATGGGTCTTTTCTAATACGTCTCTGCATTTTGATATATAATTGGGAAAAATAAAAAGCCGCTTTGCTAACCAGAACTAACCATAACCGACTAGAACTTGGGGCTTTTGAATTTGTCTAAATTATCCCTACATAGAAGTTATTAACAATTTTTTTATAATTTTTGATATGGTAGAAGTTATAATTTTTTTTAACTGTAATTATTTAGTTCCCGGTTTTTTTCTAATACGTTGTTAAAATTTTTTTTTAAAATTTCAAATAATTGAGACAAATTAAAAAGCCCTTGGTTCTGGGTCAGGGTTAGTTCTGTGAAAAGGGGGGCTTTTATTTTCCCCCATTATATTTCAGACGTAAAAATGCGGGGACGTATTAAAAAAGGTCCCAAATTATTACATTAAAATGTAATTAGTTAGCCGAGTCACTGCATAATAAAGCATGTTTCATGTGTCAACACTGTCAAGAAGCTTGTCAGCGGGGGTGTCGCTAGACGCTAGTAAAGAGTTGGTGTTTGAGGTTAAACTGTATATCAAAGCAAAATAGTTGTTCTACGGGCGGTTTTAAAATAAAAATTAGGATATGTACTAAATTTTATGTTTAGATTTTGGATAATACATTTGAGAGCAAGAATCTGTGTTTACAATGTGTAAATAATTTTTGACATTTTTTTTTCGGGACGATTAAAAAAGTGATAGTGTCAAACGGCCTTTACATAGCAGGCAAAACCTTTGAGCATATATCTGCTAGAGGCAGTTTTACCGTTTGGCCTTGCGTAAGCGAGAAAGCGCAAAAGTCGACCACCGTTCCCTCTTGCTCCGCGTGCTGGTTGGTTGACGGGAAGGGTTTCCAGCTCGAAGATAATATATAAGAAAGGTATTCTAATCACCACATGCATCATGGGAAATGTGTCAAGCGGTGGCCCACAGGTTCTTGACATTTAAAGTATTTTCACCCTTTTTTTGTTTTGAAAAGTTGGGATAAAATGGTTTAGTGTGAAAGGCACACCCTCGCCGCACCTTTGACTATTTCAGATGATAAAAGTTAGAATCCCTTTTTACTATTATCTACCCAACTCAAGGGTAGTAAACTTAAAAAGGAGTGCTCGATTTTTACTATTTGTCCGCAGATATAGGTTATGTTTGGACGTCACCGTTTGCCCTTTTTGCCCAGAAGGCAGATTTATTTTATTAATTTTTGTTAAATATTCAACTTGTTAAAACTATTTTGGATATGTCTTACTATTAGAACTGGGTATAATATTTTTAAAAATTAAGACTTTATATTACTTGTAAACAATACAAAAAGGCCAGATTACGTACAAATACCAGTGACATTTAAATTGGTTTATATGGGCTTAAATGGGATCGAGCACTCCTTGTCAGGTTTATTACCCTTGACCCAGCCTACGTGCTGATTGGTACGGAGCGGAGATGGTAGAGTTCTTTTTCTCTTACGCACGCTATTCGTACGGCTAAGCGGCAAGGCTGCCTCTAGGCAACGATTATATACTAATCGTTGGCATCTAGGCAGGTCAAATCACTTTTATGAATTCTATATTTATATGGGAATATTTGCAATGTGATTGCAAACGCAATATTTGCATAATTATAGTGTAATTTTTAAACCCGTTTTGAAATGTACTTCTTTAAAATGTATTTAGCAATGAAAGAATTTGTGGTTAAACATCAACTTCAATGCTGCTTAAGCTAACAATATTTTTATCTGACAATTCTATTTTTGAATATATTATGAATCGTTTTGGCGCCAAATTGTCTTTCAAGTATAATTACAGGAAGTACTTCTTTGGATTTCCGTTTCTGCTTTTGACAAGTAAGCACTCTTTTTGGCACTCATCGTGAAAACATCCGCGGGAAGTGCGAAAAAATCGTTTTTTTTAATCTCATAAGTGAATATTGTGCGCGAGGTATCTTTTCCATGTATAAAGCAGTATTTCGTAAGGGGCGAGCCTGACAAGTATTCGTAGAGACATAAAAAATGGAAGAAAATAGTCGTCAGGTAAACAATGTATCGATTCTCTAAAACTCGATACACAATACCCATCCCTACACCGCTTCCCAAACGTCACGCGCTCAAGCCGTTACGTCAAAAAAAGTGAGGTTACACAAATCAAAATAAAACCCGATAAGTGGAAATACAAATAAAAATGATATCAAATATTCCCGTCCTGAAAATCGATTTATCGAATCTCCCTGAGCAACAACAAACAATCAACTACAAATAAACGGAAGTGGTACAAGGGCATGTTCATCTTGAGACATGGACGCAAGAACGCAGAAATTAGAACAACAAAGGCAGATCTTGGAACAGAAAATGAAGCAGAAGAGACTCAATTCGGGAATGGTTCAAGTTTCGGACGCGCGGAACAATTCGGGGAAAAGCAGAGATAGTAGCGGCAGCAGCAGAAGGGAGCTGCATGGGTACGATGGTCCTTTGCAGTACGCAATGGATCGGGATAACAATCCTGATCAGATTATCGTCATGTCAAGTGTAGATAGTTTAGGTAAGTATGTTATTTTAGTACAGTATTATCATATGTCTATGCAATATATTCCTTTTAGGAGATCATATTTATATTGCATACTAATATTTTTAGATGATACCTTAGTAGAGGATCTAACAACTAACAACCTCTCAAGTAGTGACCTCTTGGACATAGAGGATGACGAATCTTCGCCCGTATCACCTAACCAAAACGGCAATCTCACAGTGCCTATAAATCCTTTAGCGGATATGTCAGACGTTACTAATGGCAATGAGGCAAGTGGGCCTCTGGGCTCTGGAAATATAGAAATTGAAGGGGATATGCCTAATGACGATGTAGCAGCATTTGTTTTAGAACCTGCACCTCCAAGGGTAAGTTTGTTTCTATTTTCAATTTTAAATTTTGGATATATTTTAAATTACACTATTTGTTTCATTTCTAGGTCTTGTTTAGATGTCGCATCGCCCGAGACCGAAGGGGCGTAGACAGAGGGCTCTTTCCCACATATTTCTTACAGTTAGAAAGGCCAAGGGGCAGAAGGGCCCTGCTTTTAGCAGCTAGAAAGAGGAAAAAGAGTGCTACGAGTCATTATGTAATCAGTGCAGACCCTACTGACTTGTCTAGAAAAGGTTCTGGGGCTGTTGGCAAGTTGAGAAGCAACGCTTTGGGTACGAGGTTTCAGGCCTGGGCAGGAAGGAGTGGAGGTAAGATTATTCTTGTTCTGAAAAGAAATGTGTTTTAAAAATAGTTTAAGTGACATATGCTTTATTTTTACTTAAAAGTTTTTCTTTTTCATAGCAGAAAAGTTGGTTGTGTATATATTTGTTATTATTATTATTATATTTATTTTTTGAGGTCAATAAAGAACCTGCGTAAGAACCAGTGGCGCCTGTCTCATTAGTTTGGTAAGTTTTTATATGATGACGAGCTGTTTATAAACATGCATTTCAATACTGACTCATGAATGATGTAATTTTTTATTCATTATTTCTTTGTAATCTTTACAAATTTACTACATAAATATATTACAATAATTTATTAAAACAATAAAGATTAATAAAAAAGTTATGATTAAGTGATTATGAGTGGAAAAAAACGTTAAAAATAAGCCAAGACCTGGTAACACTGGTGTTGTGTTGTGTCATAATACAGTAAAATTAAGTCAAATATAAAATTTTATTTATTTCCATCAAAACCTCATTTAATAGAATGTCAATAAAACTGGATAAAATCAGTGAGTCGTATTAAGTAAGTGTAGATGCGTTGACAATAAATATACAGTCTGTACATAATGTATGAAACAAATTTATTATTTGCATAAGCAAAAAAAAATTAATAATTTTTTTGAACAGGTAAATGTATATGTATACAATTTTTCCCACCCTGTAACCACGAAACTGCTATCTAAAACCATAAATGTTTTATGTTTTTAAAAATAGCTTTTTTCGGAGATTATAAATCTGCAATAAAATATTGGGGTCTCCCTTTAAAAAATCGTCAATGACGTCATATCTACTACATGAGTCACCCTGTATATTTAAATTTTATGTCAAAAAATGATCAATTTAAAATTACATGTTAGAGAAAATTTTTATTTTTTTTGCTTTATCAATTTTAGACTAAACATGGCTTCTGGAGCCTTTATTTTTGAAGAAAAAAATGTTTTATATAAAAATTGTAGGTTTTTTCCATATTATCTTTTAAAATTATCAGTTAAAAATATATTGCAATAAAAAATGGAAAATATAGGCAATTCAACTTTTTAAATGGAACACCCTGT